>WTSP01026176.1:0-12872 GCA_025331215.1 Actenoides lindsayi
TGAATGCTAACTAATGCTACTAAAGACTGCTGGATTTGGACTGCCTTACCTAAGGGAGACATGAGGCTGCCTCTACACGGGGTGGCCTCAACTCATTGGAAATATAATAACAACCCCTGGCCTGAATTTTGGAAAAGGCCTGATGGAGGTTATCATTCTCACGATAATTCGAGTTATGCGTTTCATCCAAAATTCAATTTACAAATATTAGAGGATATCAAAAGTCAGTTTCTGATTAACAACAATAACTGTAATTGGAGGAATAGATCAAAAATTGCCTTTGATTCCCATTGATCTGTTTCAGTTGTAATAGCTGTGCTTGGAATGATGGATGGAATGATTATTGGATAAATCAGACTACAGTGAAAGTGGGCACATGGAATCTGATGGGATTGAATGTTATGTACATAGATTTTTGTAATCACACACAATTGAAAACTTATGCAAGCAGAGGTGGGGACATACTGGGAAATAGGTCACATCAGTGTGGATGACACAGTGTGGCTACCCAATAGGTATTGGTGGTTGTGCAGAGATGGCATTAGTAGGAAACAGCTCTGCAGGATGGAAGGGAATGTGTACAATTGGATACTTAATCCCCCTGGATAAGATCTAAATGGGAGGAGAATCCCCTAGCAAAAAGGGGAACAGGATTCCATAGTTTGTTAGGTGGTTTTTACCTTGGTTAGGGATCAGTGAACTCAAGAAAGCTATAGTGAATATTTCAGCCACTCTGGATGATGTATTTAACATCACTACAGATGCCATCCATGGTCTTCATACAGAGGTAAATTCATTTTCAAAAAGTAGTTTTACAGAATAGAATGGCACTGGAATTATTAACCCTGAAGGAAGAAGGGGTTTGTACAATTATCAGTGAGAGCTGTTGTGTGTATGTAAACTAGGAGAGCAGAGTCAAGGAAGATTTGGGTAAATTGTTTTTGAGTTTTTCTTTAAGTCAGGAAAGATGATACTAGTTGGGGATTCAGGGAACTTTGGGAAAGATTGACTTCTTGGCTTCCAAATTTAGCTTGGTTGAGACAAATCTTTGCATTCATAGTAGGATTTGTTATTTTGGTTGCTTTAACTTGTAAAATTATTCAGTGTACCCTTTGGTGTTACATGAAAAATGTTAATAATTATGAAGACTGGAAACGCAATAGAATTAAACACTAGGTAGAAATTGGAAAATATTTTTAAAAGACATTAATCAATAATGGAGTTTTATAATCATAGTGAAGGAATTCATGCTGTACATAGAAAAGGGGGGGAATTGAAGGCAGGAGATGGGATGTCTGGTGGAATTTTACTAGTCTTTGAACAAGCAACAACAATAAATGGGTAGTTGCATAGTAGGGACATACTGTGAAATTCATAACCTTGTAATATACTGTTTATTTCCAGGAACAGGACAACAAGACATCTCGAGGCATGCGAGTGTGCTGAACAGACAACAACTGGTTTTGTGGCAAGAATAAGGCTTTAGGTCACTAAAAGAACATGGTGATGAAGAAGAGAAGATGAAGCAAATGACCACCAGAGGTTACAAAAGACTCCTGAGGGCAGAAAAGACCTTAACCCTAATTTTATTATTCATGCCTGGACTATGTAAATGAATTCCAGAAATCCATTAGCATAAGACTGCCCTTTCTAAGAAATATAATGAATATGTTTGTTTAGCCTGCATATAAACTATGTACCTAGCTTGCATGGATACGCACATTTGGAGGAGTGATCCCCTGTGCATCTGACGCTGCAAAATAAAGAATGCCTGCTTAATCATAGAATCATAGAATGTTAGGGTTTGGAAGGGACCAAGAAAGATCATCTAATCCAACCCCCCTGCCAGAGCAGGATCACCTAGAATAATAACTTTGGTTATTGAGTTTTTCACTGCATCACACTGTATACCATATCTCATATTATGAGTTTACTGTTCACTTTTTTCCCCACAATTTTGTCATCAGGTTAAGGATTGGACTTGATGATTTTAAAAGCCTTTTATTATTATTCTGTTTTCCTTCCACAGGCTAATGCTTTTTTTATTTATTTTTTTACATATTCTTAGTTACCTACTAACTCACTAACGTGGTTACCTACTAACTGATATGCTACAGAGTCACCTTTTTGACTTCCAGGCCTATAAAGAATAATTCAGGCTAAAAGCTTCAGGGTCTCCAAGAGTTTTAACTCCAGTATTTGTGCAGCTTATTTTGTTGGTACAGCTTCATACTGAGATAACTTATTTACTAATTGAATGGGTACCTATTATAATTAAAATAATCAAGTATGCAAACAGGAGATTAGTCTTGGCAACATAATTATGTTCCAGTTATTCACATTTTAAAGTCAGATTTCTAAATCAGGTGAGTTTGGTAGTTTTATTCTAAGTTTCTGCTTCCATA
Organism: Actenoides lindsayi; assembly: GCA_025331215.1. Classification (NCBI taxonomy): domain Eukaryota; kingdom Metazoa; phylum Chordata; class Aves; order Coraciiformes; family Alcedinidae; genus Actenoides; species Actenoides lindsayi. The sequence goes on from WTSP01026176.1 coordinate 2,406, forward strand.
TTTTTGTAAACTTCAGCTTTTTTGGCCTCAAGGAAGTCCTTGGCCTAATGCTAGAATTCATAGGTTTGCCAGTCCCAAAACACTAGCTGTTTCTAAATGGTTGCACTCACCAGTGTGACTAGTGGATACTACTGATGACCTGTTAAAAAAAAATCCAGAAAATAAAATATATTATAATATGTAATAAATTGGTTACTTTTAAAATCAAGACTCCAAGAATTTTATGAAATATTATTTATATAAATAGGGCTATGCTTATATTTTCTGCTGTGGGAGTGGATTGCTTTATTAGCTCCATCTAAACTTAGGTACCTGTTTTAGGGAAGTTGGGCTTCCATGGCTGTCAGTAGAGAGAGAAAGGCACCCCAGTTGGCAATTCAACGTAGCTATCTTGGACATGTAATATTAGATGGGGTGAATCATCTTCTTTAAGTGCCTAGATGATTATATGGATTAGCCACCTGATTTTACACAGCTAAATCTGGATAAAGTGAAGTCCCATGCACAATGTCTATTGTAGTTATTGCAGCACTCTTCACTATGGGCATGAAGGGCAAAAGATTTTGTCATCTAAAGATAATGTGGGGTCTGAACTGCTTATCAGTTCTTAGACCTGGGATGCAATAACCAGCCTGTTTCCTGAATTAAGTTGGTAGATGGCATAGCTCCTGTAGTGACTGGAGTCAGGAAGCTTGCTGTGATAAAAGCAAGAGAAAAGTTGTCTTCTAGGGCTTTTCTTGTAAAAGAAGGCAAGCAGAGGGAACTACTTTTGCCTCCCATTGCAGCCAAGCAAGTCCAGTACTTAGAGCCTAAGAGGTAGTGGCATCAACATGCTTCTCTGTAGGTGTCAATCACATGTACCCAAGGAATTACAGAATCACAAAATGGTAGAGATTGGAACTGTTGTTTCATGATAATATTAAAATATTTGGGAAGAAAAATCAAAATGTTTCCAGGATAATTAAAAATTGTTTTATTCTTTTTTTTTTTTTTTTTACGTTATGAAGACACTTTTCTAAGACTAAAGAGCTTGAAAAGGTTTTCCCAGAAGGAGTTCAAACACTGAGTGTCCTTTTCTTTAAATGTTTTTAATTACATTTCCTTTCAATTTACTGATTATTCTATTAGGTGTGTACTGGAACAAACCTAGATTTTAATTACAAGCTACCATTTCACACTTTCATAGTAGATTTCCCTGTAAATTTATAAAGCTATGAGAACACTGTCTCCATGTTATATATTCAGCACTGTGGAGTTTTGGTGTGTAGAAAATGTGTTTTACAGACTTATTGAATTACATTGAAAAACACATGAAATGAGCAAATTTTGAAGATGTTTATCAATATGTCTTTATTACAAGTTTATGAAACTTCTCTTCCCCTTCCCTTTTGTTACTTCATAGAAACATAGAATCATAGAATCATAGAATGGTTTGGTTTGGAAGGGACCTTTAAAGGTCATCTAGTCCTACCCTCCTGCAGTGACCAGGGACATATTTAACTAGATCAGGTTGCCTCATCCAACCTGACCTGGAATGTTTCCATGGATGGGACATCTGCCACCTCTCTGGGCAGCAGTATGTTGCAGGGTTTCACCACCCTCATTGTAAAAGATATCTTCCTTTTCTAGTCTTTCTATATCTAGTCTAAGCATGCCCTCTTTGAGTTCAAAACCATTACCCCTTGTCCAGTTGCAACAGGCCCTACTGAAAAGACTGTCATCTTTCCTGTAAGACCCTGTTTAAGTACTGAAAGGCTGTGGTAAGGTCTCCGTAGAGCCTTCTCTTCTGCAGGCTGAACATCCCCAGCTCTCTCAGCCTTACTTCAGAGGAGAGGTGTTCCAGCCCTCTGATAATTTTGGTGGTCCTCCTCTGGACATGCTCCAACAGGCTCGTGTCCTTCTTTTGCCGAGGGCTCAAGAACTGGACACAACACTCCAGATAAGATCTCACCATAGCCCAGCAAAACAGCAGAATTGCCTCCCAGGATACAGTTGGCCTTCGGGGCTGTGAGAGCACATTGCTGACTCGTGTCCAGTTTTTCATCCACCAGTACCACCAAGGCCTTCTCTTTGGGGCTGCTCAATCCCTTCATCTCCCAGCCTGTATTGATAGTGAAGATTGTCCTGACCCAGGTGCAGGACCTCACCCTTGGTCTTGTTGAACTTGACACGTTTCACACAGGCCCACTTCTCAAGCTTGTCCAGGTCCCTCTGGTGGCATCCTGTCCCTCTGCCGTGTCAGCTGCACCCCTCAGCTTGGTGTCACCTCAAACTTTCTGAGGGTGCACTCAATTCCACTGTCTATCTCATTGATGAAGATATGAAACAGTACTGGTCCCAGTACAGAGCCCTGAGGGACACCATTTGTCACCCATCTCTGTCTGGACATGGAGCTGTTGACCACTACCCTCTGGATGTGACCATCCAACCTATTTGTTATCCACTAAACAGTCCACCCATCAAATCCACATGTCCACTGCTAAACCATGTCCCTAAGCACCATATCTACACAACTTTTACTTACAGCAAGGGATGTGATTCAATCACTTCCCTGGGCAGCCTGTTCTAAAGCTTGGCAACCCTTTCAGTGAAAAAATTCTTCCTCTCCTTGTGCAACTTGAGGCCATTTTGCATTCAATATAGCAGATCCACTGATCAAGTGTGTGGTCCTCTTTCTAATTAATGAAATTACTTTTAATGAATTCTATACCTTGGAAAGGACCAATACAGGTCTTTTCTTTCCAAAGGGGTAAGGTGTATTTTTCAAAATGGAAGCTGGTGTTGCTGAGCTTTGCAGACAAATTACTTTAAATATATAGTTATATTAACAAGACAACATGAGAAATTTCTGACTGTTCCTGAAATCAAAGAGAAAGTAAAGTGTAACCAAATAGTTAACCCTGATTTATGACTACACTAACAAGACAATGGTGTGAAAAATACCTTGTAGATTAAAAAAAAACCAGAATAGTGACTTTGTGGATCACTGACTGAAGAGAAATTACCATGGTAATTCTATCATAAATACTAAAAGAAGAATATCATGGCAGCAGATTGAGGTCAATGGGTTAAGAACAACCAGGAGCAGGTTTTTTTTATTTGAGAAGGGGCATAAGGTCATAACTTGAGAATAACCTAGAGGGAGAGAGAAGGAGAAAAGGAATAATAAAGTGAAGCATATGATGTAATCAGTGTTGTTAAGGGATATTTGTAAAGTAGTTCTGTGGTTGACCACCATAATTTTGATATTTTTTTCTGTTTTTACTGACTTTTTCCTGTCATCAGGAAGGGCCTGGCATGACTTTCCTGGCACTAGAGAATGGACAGGGGAACCTGAAGAGTGCAACCTAACATCCTTTCCTAACATCCTTAATAGTCCACATATTCAGGACTGTATTAATTATTGATTTGGTTGGTAAACTAGAAGAGGCAAAATCAAAAAGAAATACTGTTTGTGTTTATTTGCTGATCTGTTTAATTTTTTTTTCACTTCTCCACAAATTTATATTTTTTTTAGTACAATGATTGACTGAAGACCGACTGAAACTCCAGTCAGTGACTTAAAGTTTTTAATAGTTTTAGAAAATGGTGAATATTGAAATATGTTACAGTATCTTTACAGTATTAATAGTAAAACAATTAAGTCTGTTTCCTTTTCTTCCTCTTTTTTTCCCCCTGAAACTATTTATCCAACCAATCTAGCACATAGTGCGTCAATATGAAAATGTATCATTCGTTCCACAACTCTTAATCTATATTAACTAGTCCACCACCCCTAAAACCCCCATGAAAGTATTATACAGAGCCATGTGATTTTGTGATACAACAAAGAGTGAAAACAATTTCTTTAAAGAATTCTTTATTTGTTTTCACCAGGGAAACCTATTACAGCTTCTTCAGCCTCAATAAATGAACACTAATTTCATTATCAGCAGGAATTAGCCTTTCATTGTTTAGATAAATGCACCTTTGTGTTATATATATAACTCAGTGATGCCATGAACCAAAAGTGATGAAAAGCTGGATCCTTTTCAAACACGTAAAAGCAATGTGATATAGCAGGCACAAAGCACTTCTACCTGTGGAGTTTACTAATGGCTTCTAGATGAAATGTGAGCAAATTGGCTATGAGGAATATGGGTTAAAAGTCTATGAATTCATAAACTCGCAGATCAGGAGAGCTCTGGTATGTGAGTTAATGGAAAAATGAACAGCCTGTTCTAATTATCACCTCTATTCTAATCCTCACTGGTTTCCTCATTTTAATCACTCCCTGTATAAAAATACATCTTTTGATCATATAAACAACATTTTTGCTCTCTGATTTCACTTCTACCTTCTTTCTTACACATAACTTGACCGCTACCTTGGCTAATTCTGTATAGGTTCTGTTCATATATTAGAGTTTTTTGTTTCCTGCTTAACACACATACAGCTTCCTTTTATCTTATTCTCTGCCCTGAGTCTTCAATTTCTCTTTTGTGACAGCCATTTTTTCTTCTGCTTCCCTGGTGAAAAGAAAGTTTCACATATTAAAAAAAAAAAAAAAGGAAAAAAAAAGAAAAAAAAAGAAAAAAAAAAGGTGATTCTAGCCCATGTGGAGGGATCTCTAGACATTGTTTGATTAGTCATCTTGCTTTTATTCTGTGGTCTGTACCCTTTTCTGGCACATCTAGGTTTTAGGTTAAGCCCTATCATCTACAAATAAAACACTGATGAAATACATCTGGTGTAATGAAGAGCTGGCAAATGCAATGAAAGTCTGACTTACCTTCCTCCAGAAGTCAGGATTTGTATGAACACCCTTCCTCATACACTGTGGGTATTGAATAGCAGAGAGTTGTTAGTGGCCAACTTAAGATGTAGGAATGGTTCATGAAAATTACATAACTAAACTCTTATTCTAAGGTTTGCAGATACATTTTAGGGTTTTGGGGGGCTGGGAGTGGGTGTGTGTTTTTCTGTTTGGTTCAGTTTTGTTTGATTCATTTTTTAAATAAAGGTAAAGAATTATTTTAACCATAATACTTGAAATTATTATATAATGCCTACTGACTCATACCAAAAAATTACATTCTCGACTTCAGTAGCAGGACTCAATGAAGATGAATGAATGAAGGAGAACACAGAGCATCTGGGTGCGCTGGTGCATAATGTCTCTTAGTTGACAATAAAAACTCTAGCAGACACAACTTACTGACTTAGAAATTCTCCTTAATGTTATCCTTGAGGCATGTCTTAAAAAGAATTCTGTTTTAATAAGTTAGTGTGAACAGTGAGTGTATGATCAGTGGGTTTAAATAACTATTTTACTGACAATTAATAAACAATCCAAGAAAAATACCTCTTTAAAGATCAGAAAAAGGTTTGGCAAAAAAAGATGAGGTCCAAGACTGGTAATAGTAATTGTTTTATCCAAGGCATAGCCATCTGCTCCACCTGCTACATCATCAAGAGTCAATGTTGATGAACACCAATATTTTCTGCATAACATGAACGACAAGATAGAGAGTTTTTTCTGAGTATAGGGTGGAAAAAACCTATCTGCTGCCTCTGTTACACTTTTTATTGTTGTTGTAATTTTTTCTGAAGGCTAGAGTCAAGTGTCAGAACCCTGTCATGCAAGCATTGCAGGAAAATACAATCAAAAGTATTTCATTCCCCACATCCATCACAAAAATGTGCAGGTTTCTCCTTACCCACCCTTTTAACGCTGCCACAGTTTAGGGTCAAAGCCCCTTAGACCTATAAAAGATGCTCTCTGTTAATCCCCCTCCCTCCCCAAAGGGGAAGAGAAAGGAAAAAAGGGAGAGAGACTTAGTGATTAGAAAAGGAAACTAGAACAGCTTTAATGAAAATGAAAATTATAATAATAAAAATGGAATATATACATATATATACAAAACCAGTATCAAACCCAACCCCCCCTGGTGTCAGTTATGCCACCATCACCACTGATGCTGTGGAGCAGGCACCAAGAGAGTCCCAGACTGGGCCCAGCAGCAGATGGGAGCTAGGTTCTGGTACCAGATTCAGGAACACACAGATCAGGATCAAAGGTGGAATGGACACTGTCCTCCTCAGAGCAGAAACCAGAAGAGGACCTGAGCCATGCCAAGCAAAGCTGGCAAAGCAGGCCAAGAGGGATGAGACCTTCAGCTTTATACCAAATATGACATATATGGGATGGAATACCTTGTTGGTCAGTTTAGGGCCACCTATCCTGGTCACTTCTCACTGCAGGCGCGATCTTTTCCGCACCCCTCAACATGGTACACAAGATCCAACAGTGGCCTTGGTCTGCACATCAATCCTTGGTATTAACTCTAAACATGGTGTGTTATCGTTGCGAGAAGCAGACACTGTCTGTGAAAACAGGCTGCTGACTTCAGACAGTGCAGTTAATTAGAAGAACTGAGCTGAAAAGTAAAATCACTGAACAGAATTACTTCTGTTCTCACTCATACGCACATGAAATTAATGTCAGAATTCAGCATTTCAACAGCCAAAGAGCTTTATTATGACACTGATGCCAGGGAACTAGGAACAAGACATGTAAAGAGCAAAAGGTGTGATCTCTTCTTCCTCAGAATAGCATCTTGCCTTTCAGAGACTACATATCATCTTTCCTCAACATTCAAACTGATACTATAGATAGGTAGATAGTTTACATGAGAACACTTCTATGTCAATTTGTGCTCTTGCATTTCATTTAGGTTAGTAGCTGTTCAGAAGGACAGAATTTATATATTTGTTCAGTAATAAATTATGTTAAGGCTTTTAAAAGTATGCATCTGAAATATAATTGTCTTAAGTATTTTATTAAGATCCCACGTAATATCTGAATTATTCAAAAATGCATGTCTTCCTGTGGGATAACGGGCTAGTTTGCTGTGAGACAGGAATATAGGCTAATTTAGTGTGCTTCAAGAGAGAGGTTAAGATGTTTGCAACCATGAGATTCTTGTGTTATTTCCATGGGTGGAGATCTTCTAAGCTGGCATAGCAAACGGCTGAATAAGGGAGTCTTGTGAAGAGAAAACAGTCCTGTTTTGGCTAAACCAACAGAAGCAAACAACTCTGACATGAATCTTGAAGGTCAGAGTGTCCAAGCAAAGCATTTTGCCTAATTAATGGCAAAATTAATATTAAAGTTTACACCCCTAAGTATGGTAATGAGCCTAATGGAGTACATGCTAAACATATATGTCTGTCTTACTCAATTCTTCCCCGAAATCAAGCTAAATGACACCTAGAAGACAGGAACAGATGGAACTAGGGTATAAAAATCACAAAGGGAATACATCTCTGGAAGGAAAAAGACTGAAAATCTAGTAGAGACAGTTGACGGGCTGTGCTTCTCTTCCTGCACCCAAGACAGGGACACCTTCGCTATACAGTATACCTTTTCCTAGCATTATCTCCCAGTGCTATTACTCAGGCTTGCACCTCCGACCTTGTAGGATGTTACCTGGGAATTACTAACTTGAGCTCAATTATTCTTTTTGCAGTTAGTGCATTTATCAACAGCAGTTCTGAATCTTTCTGTCACTTTAATAAATCAAACCTATCTGTTTTAACTTTTAAAATGTCTCAGTGTAAATGCCAAGCTCTGAAACAGGAAACTATTGTCTCCATGAGAGCCCTTAGCTGGGCTCTGAAACAGACATAAGCTGCCTCAGTGCAAGCCCTCAACTGAACACTGAGGCAGAACCCTTAAATCTGCTTTTTGACTTTGCATAACTTCTCAGTTCAAGCCCTTGGCCTCTGGGAGGCAAATGCCACACTCACACCCTTAATGCGACAACATGTAAACACTCTTTTTTTGTTTGTTTGTTTATCACATAGAGCACAGATCTACAAGAATCGGACCTGTACTTCTAATGAATATCAACTTTGTCTCCCAGGATGGTATATTAGTCATTACTGTTTGTTTTCACTTGACTCCTGTATCCAGAGACACCACCTCTTGGAAAAGAAGTGAAGTCATATGCTTAATGAGGTTACTGGAATAGTACAATTATACGAAGGCTGCTATAGTTATTACTAGACGTGGAAAAGGGAGAAAATTTTTCTTACTGCTTAGAGAATAAAATCTGCTAGAGTGTTAGGATAAGTAAGGCAGACATTAAAGATATTTGAGCTGTTTGCTCTCCCCCCATTATTGACAGTAATTTCAGTTTGGGTTTCTGCTTTAAGATATTCTTACACTAGTTGTACATTACCAAGCAAGAATTAACTCTTAACATTAATTACACATACAATGAAATAAAAGACAACAGGAATTATCCATGTAGAAAATAACAGAAACTGAAAAGCAAATATGTTGTTTTAAAGACTTGTCTTATAATGTTGTTCATTATAAGGCCTGTCTATGAACATGGTGGGGAAAAAAGCCAAGAACTATTATTTCTAAATTCAAATGGAGAGTTTTATTGAAAACATTGTGAAAAATTGTATGAAAATCAGTTTCTGGCATTTCCTCCAAGTTCTTAGGTGTGGTTTAGCCAGTTTCTTTTGGGATCAACAAACTAAGTATTTATAATTACATACTATACATACATGGACAAAAAAACCCTAACAACAACAAAACAACAACTAACTAAACAATAAAATAACAAAGAAAAAACAAACAAACAACAACAAAAAAACCCACAAAAAAATAACCAAACCAAACCACAACAGTCATTTTCTCACTTCCCTGCAGTTAAGTTGTTAGAAAAAAACCCACTGAACATAGTACAGCTTTTTGTGTGCCACATTTGTCCCAGCTATGTTCCACCAGCTGCTTTGCTAAGTCAGGGTCATAACAGACGGAAAGTAAAATGAAAAAGATTGAAGACAGGTGAGAGGAAAAAGACAGCAATAGAAATCAACACGGCAGGGAGGAGAAAGCAGAAAATTCATGTTCAGGAAGATCTTCAGAGACAGCCATAGACATGATGATGGCTAGTCCCTTCCCTTATTTTGTCTGCTGAAGAGCACAGCGATTAAAAAAGAAAAGCTGCAGATTTCAACATTCTGAGGCATCTGTTAAAGTCTCTGATTAAGCACTGCTGTAATATACATACCCTAGCCAGAAACATGCTCTGGTTAATGAATTTCAGTGGCATTCTAACTAATACAGGTGTTTGGGATCATCTGCCAGATTCCTTGCAACCTACGTGTGAAATAGAAAATGGTTTGTTAGTCATCAATTTACAACAGCAAGATAGGAGCTACTTGCTGCAAATAATAAACCTGAAGGCTCTTTGGAAGTTTTTATCAAAATACCTTCACCTGAAAATTCTAATTTGTGAGAGATTAAATGTTCCATTGTAAGACATTCATTTGGGAAACATCCAAATATCAAAGTGCTAGTAAATAGCTAAAAATGAGGGAAAAAATATCTGGGCATATATAAGTCAATAAATATAGCCAAACACCACTGTCCAAGTTATAAACTCCTTTAGCTCTGAAACAGCTCTGAATCAGAGGACCACAAAAGATTTCTAAATCATTTAATGATCATTTTAAGTCATCTAAAGGGACAAAACTTAATTCTTGGTTTGTTTTTTTTTTCTGATTGTTCATTTCATGGGTTGGGGGGAGGGTGTGTTATGTTCTGACTGGTAAGATAGTAGATAGCTTTAGAATCAAACTATGTATATGAGACCTCTTTGTTGTCTAGTTACACACACAAAAAAAAGCAAAAAAAGCAAATATGTAACATTCAATGTGGTGTAGGGAACAAATTCCTTTTTGGTTTCCTTAGTTTTAATGGCCCATTATAACACAGTTAATAAAAATATAAGCATTCAGATTAAATATTCTTCATGGTACTTCCATGCTTCTTTTTGCTTCCATTGCTTAATGAAAGAATTACACTTCAGCTCCTGAGAAATAATCCACATATAATTCATTCTTGCATTGAAGATCTGTGATTTTGCCATTATTTTTACTCAAGCATAGAGATAATTAGATTGGACCAAGTTGTTAAAAATAATTTGAATGAACATCAACAAAGAAGATGCTGACAAGTCCAAATCTTTTTTATTATTACTTTTAATTTGATACATCATGTCACACCATGAAGTGATAAAACACCCTTCACCTCCTTTTATTTTTCAGACTGATCAGTCAAGTTAATTCAGGTGAGGCTGAGGGAATCTGAATCATATTTTTCAAAAAACACCCTCATACTTAATGATTTGTAGTGGCAGGAGGAAGAGCTTGGGAAAGCATATTTTCCTTGGAATTAAAAATCCAAATAGTTTTAAATAAAAGTATTTGGATAATTGAGACATAAAAATTCCACTCAGCATTGGCTAAATGATTTCCTGATATTAAAAAATACAATTATTTCACCTCAATGGACAAATTTTATCCCATGGTGGAATTTTATTACTTCCTTCAAAGTCTGAATTTGTGATCTTTGCTGTTCTACAGAATGCAGTTCAGGGGGGCCAGAGCTGGAACAGAATAAGG
>WTSP01026176.1:12972-35740 GCA_025331215.1 Actenoides lindsayi
CAGAAGAATAAAGAAAAAAAAATATATTAAAAAAAAAAAAAAAAAAAAGTAAAAAGGCAGCAACAACAAAATTGAAACCGAAAAGCTTTTACATACTCTTAAAAAGTATTCATCCAATACAGGCCTACAAGCACTTTTAGGCACTAAGTACATTTATATCATTGTTATAATACAGAAGTTTTAAAAGAAAATCTGGATTTCTAGATGTCTCTGTTGTATAGATATCTCTGTTAACATGTTGTGTTTTCTGTGTCACTTAACCTGAACTCTGGATTGATACTTTTTTCCTTGGAGAGTTTCAATATGCTTATATTAGTTTTAAAAGTTACTTATACCAGTGCAAAAAGATGATGCCCAAGCTGAAAGATTGCACATCCAGGTAAATAACTACTGTCATGAGATACATGTTCGTCTGTTGATAGAGAAGATTAATGAAGGCATGATATTTCCACAGCCATTATATTTGCATCCATTTAGACATTTTCATTTTGTCTGTGAACAATTAGAGATAACAATTTTCTCGTAATAGGTTTAGTAAACATATTAGTTTAGAATAGAAGACTGAGTGGATCTGACACTGAAAGATAGAGCAGGGCCAGCTTTGTAGATACTGGTTTGCCTTCATGCAGACAGTTGCAATATTGCAGCATACAATACTGCCAATGTCAGTTTGTCAGATGCCTGAAGGAGTGTCAGCTTAGGTTATTTTTTATGTAATCACCATTAGAACAAACCCAAGGGCTTGAAATATTGTTTCTGATAATGTAAAATGTAAATATATGGCATATAAATAATATTTATTAAATATTTATTTATATATTTATATCTAAATATTTAGAATGATTTTATGATACTGTACACAGGGGTTTTTGGGGTTGTTTTTTCTTTGGTTGTTTTGATTTTTTGTTTCTTGTTTGTTTTAATCGTCTTCATAAAGTTCTTAAAATATTGAATAATAGAAATAGTGTTATAATATCCTAGATCTGAATTTCTGCTTAGAAGTGAACTCAGAAACCTACCTTTATATGCAGTATTTACACTGCTGGCCTTTCTCTGACTGTTCTGTGGGTGTCAGCCTTTTAAACCTTAATTTTACTTGATTAAATTTTTGATATATTTGGCCAGTAGCAAGTGTGAGTTGCATACACATTATTACTACCTTTTTTAGTCCATTAATTTGGCTTTGCTGAAAAGAGAAATTATGAGGAAAGTATTAATATCACAATGAGAGTGGGATGAAAAGAGATCGTGGTGTAGTAGCATGTCTTTAAAATACATGAATAAGGATGATTTTTTTTAATAGTGATTTTTTAAAAAAAACCCCAAACATACACAATCACATAGGAAAGGAGTGCTATACAAAAGAAAAGTTAAATTTCCCATATGAGATAAGCTTTCTGAGGTCTGGAAAGGTTCTCTGGAACTGATTTCTGTGAATTTCACAGATTCTACCACAAAACATAAGGTTCTCAAGATCTACACTTGCCGCTGCCTTACAGCCTCAGTGCTCCCAGTTTCTGAATGCTGGCAATGCATTTTGCAGACTGCTTTTTAACTTTAAATCTACTTCATATTCTGCTTTTTTTCATGCTAGGTTACATTCAAACCTGGGGACAAAAGACTACACATATCTCTATTTGCAGAGATGGACAAGAACCAGAGGCAACAGGCTTGATCTTGGCCTTGTCCGTGTCTTCTGAAACTGGCCTCAACATTGCGTACAGGCAGAGATATAACTTCCTTGAGGTTTCACTGACATGATGAAACTACTGGTCCCTACAGTTAGGGGTATGAATATGTGACACTTAGTTGACACAGAGTCTCTCATATTATCTTGAATGGTGCTGTGTTGCCCCGCCATGCAGGTGAGTCTTCAGAAGTCATTTCTCAGGACTGAACGGTTTCCTGCTAGATTCCTGTAGTGTAAGCCCTGATAAACTGACCATAAAGCCTGTCTGTCATGCTTTGATCATCAAGGGCAAAAACCTCTCATGTGACTGTTTCTTCCAGACGAGCAAAAACCTTAAAAAGCTAATGTTATCAGTAGTATAGCATCCCACTCCTGTCCATCCTAGGCTAGAGACATGTTCATACCTACAAACAGACTTCTTTTGGAAGCCCTTAGTCCCTACTTCTAGGGAAAAAAAAAAAAAAAAAAAAAAAATCAGACTGATCTAAGGTGATGAACTGGTGTTTTGTTACTCAGCACATGGATCCTAGTGTGCTACTATGGAATTTCCAGAAACATTTCCAGGAGAGATAAAGGAAGACAAGAGAAAGTAATTTCTTCAACAAGTCATTTCTTCAGTCCTGAGAAATGACTTCTGAAGACTCATCTGCATGGCTGTGGCAACTGGGTGCCATTCAAGCTGATATGAGAGACTGTCACCTAGGTATCACATATTCATATCCATGGCTATACAAAACAGTGATTTCATCATGTCAGTGAAACCGCAAGGAAGTTATATATCTACCTGTAGACAATGTTGAGGCCAGATTTGGAAGATACAGATGGTAGCAGGCTAAGACCAAGCTCACCGCATCCAATTCTTTTCCAGGAATTGGCTCAAAGTTATGGCTTCCATAATTCTACATCTAAACCCTTACAGTAGGTTTAGCAACATTTTGTATAACTAAGAATAACAACTTAGTGAGGCCAGAGTTCAGATTCTTCTTTATTCACACTTATGGATCTTCAATTTAAACCTAACATGCCTGTTGGAAACCTAACATGTCTGTTGGAAATCTAACATGTCTGTAGAAAACCTAACACATCTGTTGAGGAAATGGCCTGAAGTTGCACCAAGGGAATTTTAGATTGGGTATTAGGAAGAATTTCTTTATTGAAAGGGTATTCAGGAATTGGAATGGTTTGCCCAGGGCAGTGGTGAAATCCTCAACCTGGAAGGTATTTAAGAGTCATGTAGATATAGTGCTTAGGGATATGATGTAGTCAAGGATTTGTCAGTGCCAGGTTAATGATTGGACTCGATCTTAAATCTAGGCAATTCTGTGATTCTATTATTCAGGTGATATATATTGACATAAGAGCCCTGAAATTATTATATGTTGCTTAGGGACTACATCACTGTCCTTAAATTGTTGTGGTTTTTCTTAAATTAGTTGATATGTTTAGTCCTTACCAGGACTTCACAGAAAAATAAAAGAATTTTTTCATCTTTTAAAATAAATGTTACAAATATATTTCTTGTAAAAAATAATTAATCCATATATTTCCTTGTAGGTCTCATTCTACACTGTCTACTGAGAAATGAAAAATCTCCTGTCATACACTGTGTTACCATATTTAGTATTCTGAGCAAGCTTCCTCTGTAACTTCTGAAGTACAACATTCTTGTTCTGCTGTGCCATTTTTGTTGGAAAAAGCTTAGGCCGGCATCTTTAAGTGTTTTCTCTAGATTTATTCCAACTCAAAGAACACAACTCTTGTTTTTCCCTCTATTGATTTTGGCAGCTTCAATTAAACATGCTTTCTTCATGTAAGAAATCCCTCAAGGAAATTCTGTCAAGTATTAAATTGTTCCTTTCCAACTGACACTAATGAGAATATTAACTTCTCTTTCCCATGTATTATATATTTTAAAGGGTTTTTAATTTTGAATATGATTAAAGTACCAAGATTTACTATCTTTATCTCTGAGATTTCCTTACTGTCAAGTATACTACATTTGTGTTTTATTATTTTAAAATTATATGGAATTCTCAACTATCCTAATTACTGTTTTGCAAGAATGGATGGAAAAAGGCACACTATCTGTGCATTCATCATAATTATCCCAATGATAAAACAGATAATAGTTAATTTGTCTGCAAAGATGTGTTGTGAATACAACTTTAGTTTGTAGCACATGAAGTTACAAGAACATCTACTTCATGAACCCTTGCTGAAATCAACAAAGAAATACTGAAATTTATGAGCTGACTGAAGGCAATTCAAAGTCCTCAAAATAATGGGGATTTCAATGTTCCCAGGTGTTTAGGTGTAAGTTACTTGAACTGCACTTGCACTTATTGTAAATGATCTACCTGCCAAATCCACTGCATACATGGAGGCCTCAAAATTAACCTATATAAAAATCAGACTGATGGAAAAAATGTGTCTGCAGGTGCACTAAGAACGTCTCCATTCATTGGGTGCCACAGCATCATGATGCTAAGCCAGGTTTACTCTGGCAGCTGGAGTCCTTTGTATTTTGGAAGGATACCTCTTACTGACCACGTCTTTTCTACCCTCCGCGTTTTCTGGCCAAATGGAAGTTACAGATGACCTTGTGAATTTGCTCCAATGGACAATGTTATTGATGTCTTCTGAGAAGAAGACAAGGCTTCTTCTATGGATGGCTATGCAATGGCTTAGCATAGGTGAAGTTTCTGCCTTCATTAGAATAACTCAGTGGTAGAAAATCAGAACCACATGGGTGACCTTTTTGTTTCAGATATGTTGTCATGTAATTTTTTCTTCTTTCGATTTTTTTCCCATCACTTCTTTTATACAATTGGTGTTTAAATATGTTTTGGAGATATCAGTTTTTATTTACTTTTGAAAAACTCTTTGAAGTGCCTATGAATACTTTTTTAATGTAGTTACTGACAGCACAGCTGAACCATTGTAGATGCAAATGAAAGAATTCTTATACAAGTAGAAATGGAGTGAGATGTAAACCTATGTTAAAAACCCACAGTTTTTTATTTCATTAGGTGTAAGACAGATGCCTTGAAATATTTAGGTGAGGAGAATATATTATGACTTGAATGACAACTTAAACCTCACTGGATTATTTATTAATGTGAGAAAAGCAATTAGACTTTCGACCTAAATGTTTAATGTTTCAAGTTTCCTGAAAACTGCACTTGCTTGTGAATTAGAGGTTATAATTTCAAAGCAAGCTTAATTTCCACAAACTTTAAAAATGTCAGAAAA
Organism: Actenoides lindsayi; assembly: GCA_025331215.1. Lineage (NCBI taxonomy): Eukaryota > Metazoa > Chordata > Aves > Coraciiformes > Alcedinidae > Actenoides > Actenoides lindsayi. Next base: position 17,915 of record WTSP01026176.1, read on the forward strand.
AACAGGGAGTGGGGGTCATATATCTACCCACTCTTCATGTGAGTTGGATTTCAGTATATAATGAAGTAGATGAGGACTTTTCTCACACTCGTCTCTCTCTTTTTGTCTGTCAGTGTGCCACTCACATTAATACTTTAATCCATCATGCTATCACCTTCACTAAAACTGTAAGTCAACGCTGAGCTGTCTACCCACTGTTTTCCTTCAGTGCTACCCTTAGGTGTGCAGACAAACAGCAATTAGACTGGATTGGCTCAGGATCCCTGTGAAGAAAAGCTGAGAACAAGTGAGGTAGTTCCCCAGGAATAGAAGCTGATTATTGATAACTGTGAATAGCTGGATTTAATCAGAATTTATAAAAGCTTCTCCATAGGACTGTTATGCAGAATTTAAAAAAAAAAATAAATAAAAAAATCTGTTGAATCTGTTTGAGATTTCACATTTACTTTTATCTTTCAGAAATACTGACAGATGGTGTCTTCTAACCAAAGAAGAGACAACTGGAAAAAGACACTGGAAAAAGCTTAAGATGTTCTTGAACTACTCAGGTAGTAAAAATAAACAGTGAGGAAGAGTTAGTGTTAGATTTTTAAAATGTATTTCTTTCTTCATCAGTCAGAATGGAACCACAAAGTGATGAAACAGTGTGTGAATGGTTGTCTGTGACAACTTTAGAGAAAGGACAGGTGTAGCAAACAGCTTTAGTGAAGAGGGGGAATGTTTTTTATTTAGCATTACACTATTTTCTGAGTTCAGATATTTCTGCTTATGAACCAGGCCCTTTAGAAAAGACTAAAGATTGGCACATGGTTTTCTGTGGAATGAGTTTATGTCTGGGATGTTTGAAAATGTGATATAACCTGAAAGTAAATAATTAAATTTGCTTTCTGAAGAATATGAATACTAAAGAGCAGAAGGGACACAAAATATCAGCATCAATATTTTAGCTAACAAAATTTTGTTAGCAAAAATGATACTGCCAGAAATTTTCTCTCAATAACATCTAATAAAAATTAAAAGAAACAATAAACATAAATAAATAAATAAATCCTGTTTTCAGGAAAACTAAAGCTAAAAATGCCTGCCTTATTTTCCATCTATCTGCTGTTTTCAGGTACTTGCATATTAGTTCCATGCAGTTACAAACTCTTGAACCTGCAACCTTAAAAAATGCATTCATGATTTTAACTTTAGAAATTGCTTGAATATGTGTGGATATTCTCTAAAAAAAGAAATAAATTGTACACTGCCAAGAGTAACTTGACCTTAACCAATCTGCTGAATAAGGTGCCTCTCTTACTCTTTTGGAATATCAAATGAAAATTTAAAAAGGAACTTCAGTTTAAACAAATAAAGGGAAATACATATCTCAGCATTTCTATGTGTATGGATATTTGTGGTCCTAATTTGATTATGGAAACATAAATGTTGTTTTTACACATATGCTCATATGCACACATGAAAAAAAAAAAAAAGGTAGAAAGAAATACATAGAATGACAGCATCACAGAATCATCGAATGGTTTGGGTTGGAAGGGATCTGTAAAGGTCATTTAGTCCCACCCCCCCTGGATGAAGCAGGGACATCTTTAACTAGATCAGGTTGCTTTGAGATCCATCCAACCTGACCTGAAATGTTTCCAGGGATGGGGCAGCTACCACCTCTCTGGACAACAATGTTCCATTGTTAATGACCCTAATTGTTAAATATATCTTCCTCGTATCTAATCTAAATCTACCGTCTTTTAGTTTAAAACCATCACTCCTTGTCTTATCACAACATGCCCTGATAAAAAGATTTTCCCCATCCTTCTTATAGGTCCCCTGTAATTACAGAAAGGCTGCAATAAGGTCTCCCCAGAGCCTTCTCTTGTCCAGACTGAACAACCCCAACTCCTCAGCCTTTCTTCAGAGGAGAGGTGTTCCATTCCTCTGATCATTTTTTTGTTCCTCCTCTGGAGGAAACTTTTATATTCCTACATCAGGAAGTAGTTTAAACTGGGTACATAAACATAGACAGAAAAACTAAGGAAGTCTAAACAGAATTCAGATATGCTAAAAGTTTATTTTCAGGCTTCTCCCTAGTTTTTATTCTTACACCTACATCAAAACGTGGTGTATAATTTCTAATACATGTTTAATTTCTTTGTCATTTCTTCACATCTGTCATTTGCATACATGTTAGTTTCATCCACTTATACAATAGGATATTTTAGGAAAGTAGTAGACCAGTTTGAAGCCTGTCTTTTCCATGGGGCAATAGGCATTAATAATTTGCCAAATCTTCTAGGCTATCAGCCCTACATTGAAATTAAATCCTCTAGAAATTTCTAAATAGCTCAAATATGCATAAAAATTCTCAGAGTAAATGGCAAGCAGAAGTGAGTTCATAAACAGTCAAAAATTTTACCCCTGAATGATTCAGTGTAGTCACAAACATCCATTGCAATCTCTGAATATCTCAGGTGCACAAATACGGCTCTACTGTGCTGCACATCTTTAATTCTGATCACATACTTCACATAGTACTTTACATAATACAGCAGAAAAAAGTGACTATGTATTACTGTTTTAAATTTAAATTTAATAAGTGATGGTCCCTGTCAGCTTTGACACTGCTCCGTGGAAGATTGAGAGCTATAACAAGAAGCAATACTAAGGGAACATTAAAAGAGACTCAAGCAATGGAGAGAATTTAAAAGACTAAAAGCTAAACAAAATCAGATAGCCAGATAAAAAGATAACCAGTAGAGAGACATCAGAACTATGACAACAAAGATATAGGCAGCAGCATAGGCAGGGATTAAATGACAAATGAATGTGAACGACTCTTAGAAGAGCAAAGCACAGAGATGGGGAAAGCAAAAGAACAAAGAAAATATCAGCAAAGAGGAAGAAAGGAGGATCACAGAAAATAAAATTAGATATACAAGATATGAAAGAGAAGCTACAGTTCAAGCCTAATATTGCAGTACACAGACAAGTCATCAAACAAACACCTTCTCAAATTTTGAAATGGTACTGGAGAAAAAAAAAGTCTACAAAACCTGTCTTCCTGGAAGCTTTAGTAGAAATCAGTATTAACACAGTAGAAATTCTTTAAGGTGGAAACACTGTGTGTTTCCACAGTCAGCTCTCCATATTTTTATAATATAAAATTATGTATCACTGTAAGGCATACTAAAGAATTGAGAGGCAATTCGACTAGGTACATAATTTCTAAGATCTACTATGAAAAGAGAGGATTTGGAGAAGACCGAAGAAGGACATGGTCAGAAAAGCTTTTTATGTTTGTGCATAGCAATGTGAGGAGTTCTGCACAGTGTTAAGTGCTCTCAAAACAGCAGTCACTGTAAAGGAAAAATGATAACGATGTCAGTGTATGTAAAGAAGAAAATTCTTGTTAACATATAACAGGAAAAAAATCCATTCTCTTCCTGCTCCACTGAAAACAAATTGAGAATATCTGAAGGGAAAATAAGTTCTTAACTAGATTCTATTAGATTTCCCATAGGAGGAGAAATAATGTTTTGCAAAAGAGAAATGAGAACACTTCCTAATATAAACCAAGTACAACAATGAAAATAAAATCAGTTTCTCTATACATACTAGTGACAAAAGGTTTTGGTTCCTGCTTTTTGTTTGTTTGTTTGTTTTCTTTTTTCAATCTTGGAAGCTTTACATATGCAAATGATTACATAATGAAAACACTTTTTTCCTAAGCTTTTTGGGTATATCTTGTAGTTCACATTTATATTACATGGTCAAAGATACACAACAGGAAAAAATCAGAGGTTTCACTCTGTACTTTTCTATTTTATCAGGTATTTGTTGTAAGTGTTAGTCATTTGAAGACACCTTTTCCTCACTGACCCTTCTGTGAGAATTATAAGATCATGTTGCTTCTATAGCTTTGTAGAGAAGAACTTTACTACTCTTCAGGTGCCCATGAAAACTATTTTGGATGATCAAGTTACTCCTAAGATTGCCTAGAATTAATCAGAATATACATTACCAGAAGAATAGCACAGATTGGTTTTTGTCTGTCTTTCTGAACTACTTTTAATGCCAAAGAAAATATAGAGTTAAAGAATGCATTTTTGAGAATCCAGTCATAAGCAATACAAATGAAGTAACTATAGGTATACTGTACAGAAATACAGAAACACAGAAACAAAAAATTCTTTTTTTTTTTTTTTTACTTATGTTTTAAATAAGATACATGAGAGCATCCTTCACATAATCAATCCTAAAGCTGGAAGGGTCTTTAGAAAATCTTCATCTATCTCCTAGTACAACAATGTTCCTAATACAAAGTCATACCCTGTACTCTACTCTTCTATGCCCTTTCAGATTCCAAAGAAGGTGTGACAAGTACCCCAGCTATGCATGCAATTCTGGTGAGCTTCTCACTGCATTGCATTCGGCCAAATATTACACTGGATGATTCTTTTTCACTGGATGACATTTCTTCCTTGCTGCCTGATTTTACTGGTGATCAAATCTTTCTATGCAATACTATCTGTGGGATGAAATTTTGCTGGATGTTCAAGGGAATGCATGGAGAGCTGAAGAACCTTTAAAGGGGTCTTAGTTCTCAACTTCATGAATTTGCCATAACCTTGCGGAAATAAAATGTATTCATTTTGAAAATACCCTTAGTCTAAATCAAATTACGATAAATGTGAATATGCATTTTTATTTGCATTGAGTATAGCAGACAACAAAGCATGTTAGAAAAGACACAAGAGAGGAAAGAAGAAGAAGAATAAAAAAATCCACATGTGCTTATTCCAATATGCATCTGGCAAGTGGGGTTTTTTAACTCTTTTTGTTTCCACTTTATTTTTGGTTTACTTGTTGTTTTGCACCAGGAAGTGCTGATCCATTCTGTTGCCAGCAAGAAAGACACTCTGTAAGGTATCTTTTAAAATGCTCTTTATTAGAGCTGACACTGTAAGAAGAAAATACTTTAGATAATCTTATGTCCCTTTAGATGTTGAGAACCCCGGGAGCCATAGCATTGTGTGAGCATCTTATCCACAGGTAGCATGCTGGGCAGACCCCATCCATAGAAGAGACTCTCCAATTTCATTCAGTAAAGCTTTTATAGGATTTTCTTGCAAAGAAACAACTATATCCATCATTTCTTACAGTCAAGTAGAAGTGATGCTTGCATAAGAATTTCTTGCTGCACTTTTAGTTAAAGGAGAGGCCATGGCAGGTGGCCTGGTACCAAATGGAAGCTGCCTGTGGGCTCCTCTGCTACACTGAGGTTAGTGACCTCATCCTGCAGCCAAGGGCAGCACAAACTGAAGACCACTCTGGACATGCAGGAGAGCACAGACTTGTGTGTATTTCTTTAAAGTATTATGTGACCACCAGCTCCTTGATGTAGAATGCTTTTCTAGTCAGAATCACTACACTTGCCTTACAAACCTTTCTGATACACTTCTCATGCAGGATTTCTAGTTTCCTTCCTAACCTACTGTAAGATCTGGGCTATTGTGTGCCTCAAACCTTGTGTGGTGATAAGGTCTGGAAAGACTTGTCTGGATGGGAGATGTGTTGATTGTTCCCAATGTCTTTGTGCTCCCCCTTTGGTTTCTTGCGGATACGCTTTGACAAAAGGAAGAGATAAGTTCTGCATAGGTGGAACACCATCTTTTCTTTAGTTAAGTGCTCCTGCTGACTGTGCCATGGGGGAGGTGGATGGCAGGAGCCACACTACTTCTAGCTCATGGGGCTCAAGCAAATCAACACCACCTCCTGTGGAAATTGGGAATGCCACCCAGATATCTCAAGGGTATAAAGGGACAGAAAAATACTGATTGTGGTGCACCCACCACTGAAGAACTGAAGACTTGGACTGATCCAGTGAGACATCGCTGGATCCATGGGGTGATGACAACCTTTTCTTTTTCTTATTCTCTCTGTCTCTTACTCACTCTCTCACTCCCCCTATCTTTTCCTCTTTTCTAATAACTCTTTCTTGCTTTTCCTTGAAATTCAGTTGCGCTGTAAAGTAATCACTTACGAAAATAACACCTTTATCCATACCGTTTGTTGACTGTTTCATTAGGGAGAACTAATACATTGTTTTGTTATTGCTCCTCGGAGTCACTGTCATGACTCTGTCACCCCAGCTGCCATGCTGTGCAGAGACTGCCTCTTTCTGGGGATCACAAATATTGACGTCCTTCTTTTTCCACTGAGTGGGACGAGACACCTACATATCAAGCTGCTTCAAAAGAAAGGATTCTCTGTTGATGAAACATAATAACTTTTATAATTTTTTTTATTTTTTTTTTTGAGTCCCAGGGATCAGAATAAATCTAATCCTTTTCCTGAAACTTACAGTTTCAAGTTTTATCAATTTCTAGTTCAGCAACACCTATTTCCTTATTTGTTTTCGATAGGTCACATTTTTATGCTACTGATCATTCTCACATTCTTATTTTCTGGGCACTCCACATAGTTCACAGCTTTTGTGAAGTTCAGGGTCAGAAAGTGATTCAGATGCAGCCTTATTGGTATTGAGCAAGGGTAAGTTTTATAAAAGTATTTAAAGGACTCATTCCCTACATCCATTTCCTGTTAATCTTCTACCTGCTTAGTTTTTTACTGCCTATGACATATGTATGCAGTTTTAAGTATAGATTTGAATATTTGTCACCATTGGATTTCATTCTATTTTTTAGTTCATTTCTCCAATTTCAGCTGGTCAGTACTTCCACAGAAGGGTGTTAAATATACTGATGTCAAATCCGTGTTACAGGTTGTGCTGGTTTTGGCTGGGATAGAGCTAATTTCATAGTAGCTTGTATGGGGATACATTTTGGATTTTTGATGAAAACAATGTTGATAACTCAGGTATTTTTTCATTACTGCTGAGCAGTACTTACACAGAGTCAAGGCCTTTTCTGTTCCTCACCCCACCCCACCACTGAGTAGGCTGGGGGAGCACAAGAAGTTGGGAGGGGGGACAGTTGACCCCAACTGACCAAAGGTGCATTCCATAACATATGATGTCATTCTCAGTATATAAAACTGAGGGAAGAGGAAGGAAGAGGGGATGTTTGGAGCTAAAGTGTTAGTCTTCCCAAGCATCTGTTAGGCACCATGAAGCCCTGCTTTCCTGGAGATGGCTTGCTGATGGGAAGTAGTGGATAAATTCTTTATTTTGCTTTGCTTTTGTGTGTGGCTTTTGCTTTACCTATAAAATTGTCTTCATCTCAACCCAAGAGTTTTGTCACTTTTACTTTTCTGATTCTGTCTCCCATTCCATGAGGGGCGAGTGAGCGAGCAGCTGTGTGCGGCTCAGTTGCTGTCTGGGAATGAACCATGACATTGGTCTATTCCTACCTCTGCTTCTTTTATCCACTTTATTGAAGTATAGACAGTGAATTTATTTTCCTCAGATCATCCAAAATCCTGACATACCTGCCACACAGACTCATTTTTGGGGCTGGTCTTGTTCAATATCTTTATCAATGATCTAGTTGAGGGGATAAGTGTTTCCTCAACAAGTTTGCAGACGACACTGAGTTGAATGGGAGTGTTGATCTACTCGAGGGTAGGAAGGCTCTGCAGAGGGATCTGGACTGTTTGACTCAATGGGACAAGGTCTATTTTATGAAGTTTAACAAGGCCAAGTGCTGGTTCCTGCGCTTGGGTCACAACAATCCTAGGCAATGCTACAGACTTGGGGAAGAGTGTCTGGAAAGCTATCCAGGAGAAAGGAACCTGGGGGTGCTGGTAGACAGCTGGCTGAACATGAGCCAACAGTGTGCCCAGGTGGCCAAGAAGACCAACACCATCCTGGCCTGTATCAGTATGTCCAGCAGGATCACGGAAGTAATCATGCCCCTGTACTCAGCACTGGTGAGGCTGCAGCTTCAGTACTGTGTTCCGTTTCACTGATCTCTGCTTAAGTAGCTTTGCATGAAACTCATGTCATGGTACCTTTAATATTTAATGGATGTATCTCTTTCCTTTTCTTTCTGTTGTTGTAGGCTGAGAACATTTTCCAAAAATTTTGCATTTATTCACCTCTCAGGCTTTGTTACCCTGTACTCCTGATCCTTACTTAAAACTCTTCAAATTTACCATACTAATACATATACATGTCTTCCTTCTCTTTAATGGACAGTCTACCATTATTTATTAACAATTTATGATTGAGAAAGTAAATTTTGATATTATTAATATCTGTAAAGCTATCCACTTCTTTGGAGGATTCATGTATTTTGACCTGAGCTTTTAAAGTATTAACAAGAACTTTATCTCTTGCTCCTTTTCACTGATTGTTTTATCTTCTCAGTGAGACTCCTGGTATTATCGCAGAAATGGATACTGGATTTGTTCCAGTATCAGTACTTAGAAGAAAAGTTTTTAATCCACTGTGAAGAAAATATTACTTTTCTTCTAGTAGGATAGATTCAAATTTTAAGAATGTCTACATACTAGAACTTGTATTTTACATTAGCATGTCATACAGATATCTGAATTTGATGCAAATCCATAAAATAAAAAGAATAAGACTGTGTTTTGCTAAGAGTCATCACCGAAAATCAGATGAGACAATATACTCTGAGATGGTAGTAAGTTAGTGTGACTGACCTTTATCACATTATGATATTTTCCTGATCAGATGTAAAAGTTTATTCTCATTTGTCATTAATTGTATATAGTTAATAAAACCTCAGGCTTTATTAGCACTGTATTTCTAATACGAGTTAGCATTTAAATAATGTACTTAATTTCCAAATAATTTTAATCTAATGTAAAACATAAAAACATACTATAAAACAATACAGAAGATAATTTATTAAATTTTTCTTTTTACAATATTTTCATATTTTCTAGCTTATTTCCAGAAAATGTTGAACTAAACAACAACAGTTTTAACTTTTAGTTCCATAGCATAAATTTCAGCTGTTGTTTGAGGCATTTGCAGAAAACTCACAACTATGCTAGAGCTGATTGAATTGTCTGATCTGAATTTCCCAGTGATAAATTAACAGTGTTGAGCTGTTCTCAGTACTCAAAATTTAAATTTTATGGAAATACAGGAAAGAAGCCTATTATGGTTTGCTTCAGGTTTTTGGTTTGGTGTTTTTATTTAAAAGCCTTTGAAAGAATCACATTACTCTTACTACAACAAAAAATTAGGTGGGGACTATACAATTATAATGAAAACAGTCTGAGCACCATAATACTGCCTTGAGACTGCAGATTATATCAGTATTATCCAAATACTTAAGAGGATATCCAATTCCAAGTCTTAAGTCAATATCTATAGTGAATAACAAAAGGATGACAGCTGTGGAACACTAGTAAATGTGCTATTACTTGCGCTGCCTGTCTGAAACATGATATTTACACATGATCACAGATTATTCATTAAAAATAATTATTTCTGTTGAGTACTTATTTATTCAGAAGTGCATGTTAGTTTTCTAAAGATATGATAATGAAGAGCATAGTTGAGGGTTTCTGAAGAGAGATTTTTCCTAAAATTGTTATAAGATAGTGTTGTGTAAATGAAGGACAGTATAAAAGAGCTTTAGTGGATGAAACAGACAAGTGAACACAAAGTGCAAGGAAGATGGATCTTGTTATCCCATAGGAAGAGAATGACAACTGCATATAAACTTGTCAACTCTGCCAATAGGTAAATAAAAAGGGAAGATTCATGAAAGATGTTTAAACTACGAAAATTAATCTGAGATTTTTTGCAGAGATTAGAGTTTCAGGGAAAGCGTAACAGAAAAAGGAATGGGATTATTGCCACCACTAGTGTTTGGGTTTTTTTCATGGATGATTACATGAGATGGGTTAAATAATGTCACAGGGAAAAAAAAAAAACAAACCAACAAACCAGCATGTTGCACTTCTGGTAAGGAACACAGAGTTATAATTATGTAGAGATAAACTGCAGATGAGCACCATCAAGACTTGGATGTGTGGACTAATGGACTGAGAAGAATAATGTTGAAAACTTCATTCATGTATTATGATAAATCTGCTTGGATCAAGAAGATCACTTTTCAAGTTGAATAGTTTAGTGTGACACCAGACTGGTCAGGATTGCAAGGTAGCTATGTGCTGCAAATTATAAATAGTATTTGACCTATATTTCTTAAAACAGTGGGCTTGTTCTTACTGTTTCTGATTGAAGAGACACAAAGAAAAGGATGGCTTCAAAATCTACATTCATAAATTGAACAAGAAAGGAATTTGTGTATGAGAATAAAAAGGAAGGGGACAGAAAAGAATTTAAAACAAAAAAAAATTAATTCATTGTGTTAGCTCAGTTAGACTATGTTAAACTTCAGTGGATGTCAAGGAAAACAAAGATGGTAGAAAGTTAGTAGATGACAAATGAAGGAGTAGAGATCAGAAAGAAGCAGACAAATTTCATCTTTATAAAGAACAGCATTACTGAAGGAAAGAAAACAGGAGACAAGCTACACAGAGTTATCATGAAAAAAAGTTGAATGAGATGAGTATACCCAGTACAGATGTTAAAGGAATGACCTCAGTTAGGGCTAAATCAGAAAGCTAAATGATTATATTATCAGTATAATTACAAGGTGAGAACATCTGAGTTCTGAAAAGATAAGGCTGAACTAGAAACCAGCAGATATGGACAGGAAACAATTAGTTGAGCAGACAATACAGCATAGTAGCATAGAAAGAGTGAATGACTTAAAATAATCTGGAGGAGATATTCGAGCAGCATCTATAACATCATCATTAAATAAATAGCTGTTCCTGTTAGATTTACTCATTTCCGTTTATTCAGGAACAAACTTTAATTGTCCTGAACTACGTGTATCTTGAAAGGAATTTGTATTAGAACTTTCAATAACTTTTTTCATACACTGTTCTCCAAATGGCTAAGATAATTTATTGCTTGCTACTTGACTGCTAAATAACTCTAAAACAGGCTTTCTGTAGGAAGTACTTTCTAAGCCTCATCAAATTTTCTGTTCATAAGGAATGGACAGATTAATTTCTTTTTCATACCATTAGTTTTGGTAAATAATACTTAGTAGAAGTACTAGGTATAGTGCAGTATATCTTAAAGGGGGGAAATAGGAAACTAATCTCTTCCTTGTGATACATTTGTTTACAGTAACTTCTTTTTAAATGCTTAATTCATATTACTAAAGCAATATTATAATAAGATGTAACCATTTAAGACATAAAATAGCTGTAAGTTATTTTTAATAATGATGTATAGTTTTTGCAAGATTGTCCATTTCCTGATACATAGATTTTGTTGGGTTTTTTCTTCATTCGCCTCTAGAGTAAAATGTCTAAATTTGAACAAAGGGCTACATTCTGAGCTGACATAAATAATATTAAGTGAAACAAATAGGTTTTTAATGCCCACACAGTCTATGGCAATCATTTAAAGAAAGCAAGGTGGAGAAAGTCTGCCATAACAAAAAAAAAATTCTAGTGCTGGCAACCTTTCAAGTTTTTACTGATAGTAGAAGTTACTGTTAGAAGATGTCTACTCTTACTAGTAGAAAAACTGTTACAGTTCAGCTAAATTCTTCTAAAAGCATAAACCTTTCCAGTGTTATATTGAGCAACATTATTTGTTCTGGGCTCAGGAAACATAAAAATAAGAGTAACATGGTCTAAAAATCATGTTCCCATTATGGTATAGTAAAAGGATTTTTAGTCAATACTAAACACCCCTAAAAAGCCATCCTCCTTTGGATTAGAAGGAATTCTGCTTTCTGGTCATGGTAAGAATGGGTGAAAGTTTTCCTTTTTCATATGAATACTTTCAAACTTGGACAATGCTAAATGAATCTTTAATTTTTTTGATAAGCTTTAGGAAGGCTACTGTGATTAAAAAGAAGATATATAAGTAAGAGTACATATTAGACACTAGGATTATTTTTGTGAGTTCCTGACTGCCTTTGTCAAAATGAGTAGCTTTGCCTTTTCTAATAGATGATCTTAACTATACGTCCTCGGTTCTCACAGAAGGCACAGATCACATTAGGCATTTAAACAATCCAAAGTGCCAAAAGGTATTTTGTTACCTCCTTGGCATCTGAGCTGATGTTGAGCTAAATCCAGAGACCACATCAAGATTACTTAAAACCTAAGCACTTGCATTTTTAAGAACCCAATCCATAAATGAATATGTGCTGTGTAATGTTACTTTTCATTGGAGCTACAGAGTTAAACCTAACAATGTGTCTCCTCCAGAATAACAGGTAATCAATGTGTTTGTTAACACCAGAGCAAAATGTGTAGCTAAGTGTTGTAAAAGTTGAAAATGTGCAATCAAGTGAGGAAACAAAGAACAAGAGAAAGTAGTTGACTTCTGAAAAACTAGGGAATGAGATAAGTTCTTAATATATGTCTACCTAGAGCTTTTTCTAGAATAAAGGACATAAAGAGGAATGATTGAACCCAATGGGTATCATCTACATCCAATTCTTCATTAGTCTGAGTATGTAGCATATGAAGATGACAGCTTTGGATAAAATAAAAAATAAGAGTATTACACACATTGAAGCATAACTAGTATTTTCAAGGTGCTCAGAAAAAAAAAAAAATCCAATGTTCTCAACATACTGACACTAATATGAGAAGCTTACTGTGTAGAGAAAGAAATGAAAAATACTGCTATCTAAAGCAGCAAATATTTTTGTGATGCTCTCCTTTGATTTTTTTTTTGCTTTTTTAAAAGATTCTTAGCAACTTCATTAAAATCTACTTAGTAATACCTATATATGTGTGGGTGTTAAGTAGAAGGGAGCATTCTTTTCAGTGTTGCCCTGTGATAGGACAAGAGGTAATGGTAGCAAGCTGAAACACAGCAAGTTCCACCTCAACATGAGGAAAAGCTTCTTTCCTGTGAGGGTGACAGAGCACTGGAACAGGCTGCCCACAGAGGTTGTGGAGTCTCCTTCTCTACAGACTTTCAAAATCCACCTGAGTATGTTCCTGTGTGTTCTGCCCGAGGTGATCCTGCTCTGGCAGGGGGGTTGGATTTGATGGTCTCCAGAGGTCCCTTACAACCCCTACCATTCTATGATTCTATAATTTCCTGGTAGATTCATGGAACATGTTTTCTTGTCTTCATCAGTATATCCCTACTTTCTATGAACTTCCACTGAAGTACCTGAGAACAGAGTATCATATTGTCTTTGAGACAATAAACTAGCAAAAAAGGTGTATTCATTACTTTTTCTGCAAAATAATACAAAAACAAAGTTCTCAAATAGTCTTCTGCGACTCAAGCTTTTATTTTTAAAAGAATCTTTTCACTTGAATTTTTAATGATGTGCAAGTTTTCATAGGACATCCAAGATAGGTATTAGCACCAAATGGAGAAAATATAATTCCATTTCCTACACACTTCTGTGCTGGCCCAGTGATTGGAAATAAATGAATAATTTGCATAGAAAAAGGATGCAGAAACCATTCACCCATACAAAAATGTTATTGAAGATATATGAAACTATAACCATTCAATTTGAGTCTACATGGTATGCTGCCCAACCATTTCATATCTCCCTGTCTTTCTAAGGACACTTTATCTTTTCTTCACATTGCAGATGAAATATATAAACATGTATTTTGTAGTTTAAAATACATAGGCACTTAGAAATACCTCAGAAATATCTTCAGATGAAATGCATTTTCTTTCATGTTATATTTTACCTGAGCATTTTGAAATATATGAAGAAAAAACAGACATGGTGTCTTGAAGAATAAAATATTAATCTGTTTTCTATGGAGTATGTAAACTGCCTGTAGGCATAACTGGGATAGTATTAAAAATCAATTATTAGCACAGATTTCTGTATACTGTTTTAAATTATGCAAAGGTTTACTTTGAATATCAGTTTATTTTCTCATGTTGCAAGAAAAATATTTTAGTAGAACAGAATCAGTCTGGAATGAATTTAGAGCATCTGAATTTGGAGTAAGAGGAAGTGAGATAATAATGAAAGGAGGAAGGGGTAACATTTTAGGGAGGTTTTCAGAATGTGCATACCTCCATGTATGTGGAATGTCAGGACCTGTAGAAAGACTGAAGCTGCCAAAGACAGGAAACTATGATTATACAGTGGAATAATCATAGAATCATAGAATGGCTTGAGTTGGAAGGGACCTTAAAGATCATCTAGTTGCAACCCCCATGCCATGGGCAGGGACACTTGCCACTAGACCACGTTGATCAGAGCTTCACCCAGCCTGACCTTGAACACTTCCAGGGATGGGGAATCAACAACTTCCCTAGGCAACCTGTTCCAGGGTCTCACCACCCTCAGAGTGAAGAATTTCTTCCTAATATCTAATCTAAATCTACCCTGCTCCAGTTTAAAACTGTTGCCTCTTATCCTATCACCACATGCCCTTATAAGAGGTGCCTCCTCAGTTTTTCTGTAGGCCACCTTCAGGTACTGGAAGGCAGCTATAAGGTCTCCCTGAAGCCTTCTCTTCTCCAGACTGAACAGACCCAACTCCTTCAGCCTGCCATCATAGGAGATATGCTCCATCCCTCTGAACAATAAGAACAAAATCCATTAAGAGATTATGTGTCAAAGTGTAATGATATATATACAGGATCTAGGACAATGAAAAGAGGAAAAATTGAGATTTGGAGCTCAAGAGGTTTGAAAGAGTGCATTAAGTTTGCATGAAGAGGAATGACCCAGCAGGGGAGGATATAGGTGATCCTGCTCTGGCCGGGGGGTTGGACTAGATGATCTTTCTAGGTCCCTTCCAACCCCTAATATTCTATGATTCTATGAAAAGGAGAGAAACCAAACCAGCAGCTAGGAGGTGGGTAATTGAAGAGGGTCAGAGTAGGAGCTGCCTGTGAGGATTGTCAAAAGATATAAAAATAACAAGAGCTGACTAGAAAAAAAAACATATGAGATGGAAAAATAAAAATAGTCTAGGTAAGTATGAGATACAGTACTAGACAACGAGGCAGAGATGAAGGAGAAGCATGTCTCAACTAGCTTTAAAAGAATGAGTTCAACATGATAGGGCTGAATATGCAGGAAAAAGTTGATCTGCCTGAAGCATTCTGTTTCACAGAGACCCAGATATAATCCAGACTTTACAGTGTGAATAGACTTGAGAACTGTTATTCTTTCAGCAACTTTGTCTTATTGAACCCTTTAGTATACCTATGGGTCATTATCTCGTGGTAGTGCTGTCTCAGGAATCTAAACTGGTACAGAAAAGAATGGCATACAAATAATGTTCTCTTGGACACAGAAAACATTTGGGTTTGCTTTTTTCCTGTGTTAATTTCTTGACTGGCGAAGAAAGTACTCTTGAAACCCGACAACTAATAACAGTTTTTATCAGGTTCAATGTAAATGCTTTATACTACTACAATTTAGTAATTCTAAAATTGTAATTTTATTAACATACTGACAGAACATGTTGAGCCATTAGAAATGAAATTGATTGTAAGGTCACACAAAATATTTTTAACATCTAAATTGGATATTGGGATTTAAAAAGACGTGTTGAAGAGTGCTCCTTTTAGAAAAGTTTTTCCATAGATGTCTGTCTACCATTCATCTTGTTTCTATGTGCTTATATTGTAGTTATGAGAGAATTTTTTTCATGTCTCTTCACTAACAGTGACCTTAGTATTTTGGTTAACACAGTTAACTTTCACTGGTTTAGATCTGAACTGGCTAAACTCACAGGTCCATACAGTAATGATTATGTGTGAGTATTTAGATACACCTCATTGCCCAGTGTTGTCATTATCCAAATGGGCCCATTGGTTAGGAATACTTCCAGTTTGCTCATGAACTGGCACGCAGGAAGCAGGCAAGCAGATTTCTGCAGTAATGATGAGCAATTATTCTAATCTACAATTAAATTTCAAAACTCAAATACAGAACAGTCATTGGTCTCTTCAAAGATCAATGAAATATATAGCTAATATTGCTGTGGGTGTCGGCTATAGACCTCCCAACCAGAGCAGTGAGGTAAATGAAATATTCTATAAGCACTTAGGAGAAATCTTGAGGTGACTTGCTGTTGTTCTTATGGGGGACTTCAACTTCCCAGGTACCTGCTGGAAATACAGAACAGCAGAGAGGTAACAATCCAGGAGGTTCCTAGAATGTGTAGGGGACAACTTCTTCACACAGTTGGTAAGTGAACTGACCAGGGAAGTTGCCCTGCTGAATCTCTTCTCTGTGAAAAGAGAAGGACTGGTAGAGGATGTGGCAGTTGGAGGCCATCTAGGGAATAGTGACCATGAAATTATTAATTCTCTGTTCTTAGAGATGGGGGCAGTAATACTGACACTGGACTTTTGAAGGGCAGACTTTGACTTGTTTTGGAGGCCACATGATAGAAACCCTTGGGAGTCAGTTTTATAAGATTTAGGAGCCTAGGAAGACTGGATATTTTTTAAGAAGGAAATCTTAAAGGTGCAGAATCAGACCATCCCCCTGTGCCATAAGTCAATTCTGCAGTGAAGAAGACCTGCCAGGCTGAATAGGGAGGTTTGGATTAAAATCAGGGAAAAGAGGGGAGTTTATGGCCTCTGGAAGAAGGGGCAGACAACTCTTAATGAGTATAAGAATGTTGTTAGGTCATGCAGAAAAATAATTAGAAGGTGGAAGGCTCAACTAGAAGTTAATCTGGCTTTAGAGATAAAGAGCAACAAGAAAAATTTCTATAAATACATTAACAATAAAAGAAAGGCCTGGGAAGGCCTCCATCCCCTACTAGATTCAGGAGGAAATATGGTAATAAAAGATGAGGAGAAGGCTGAGGTGCTTAATGCCTTCTTTGCCTTGGTCTTTAGTAACTAAAACACTTGCCCTGGGGAAAGTCACTCCCCCAAGCCAAGAGACAGGGGCCAGGAACACAATGCTCCCCCTACAATTCAGGAGGAGATGGTGCATGACCTGCTGCTCAACATCAATGTGCATAAATCTATGGGGCTGGATGGGTTACATCCTGGAGTGCTGAGAGAACTGGCAGGGGTGCTCAGCAGGCCACTGTCCATCATTTATCAGCAATCCTGGCTGACTGGGGAGGTACCAACAGATTGGAGGTCAGCCAATATAACACCCATATATAAGAAGGGACAGAAGGATGATCCGGGGAACTGCAGGCCTGTCAGTTTGACTTCAGTACCAGGGAAGCTGATGAAGCAGATCATCCTGAGTTCCATTATGCAGCACATGCAGGACAACCAGGTGATCAGGCCCAGTCAGCATGGATTTATGAAGGGCAGATCCTGTTTAACAAACCTGATATCCTGTGACAGGGTGACCTGCTTGTTGGAAGAAGGCAAGGCTGTGGATGTTGTCTGGCTTGACTTCAGTAAGGCATTTGACACTGTTTCCCACAACGTTCTATTAGAGAAATTGCCTGCTCTTGGCCTGGGTGGGCATACGCTTTCCTGGGTGAAAAACTGGTTAGCTGGACGAGTCCAAAGAGTTGTGGTCAATGGAGTTAAATCCAGTTGGTTGCCAGTCACAAGCGGTGTCCCCCAGGGTTCAGTATTGGGGACACTCCTGTTTAACATCTTCATCAATGATTTGGGTGAAGGGATAGAGTGCACCCTTGGTAAATTTGCAGATGACACCAAGCTGGGTGGAAGTGTCAATCTTCTTGAGGGTAGGGAAGCTCTACAAAGGGATCTAAATCCCTTTGTAGTGTCTGGAGAGCTGCCAGGCAGAGAAGGACCTGGGTATGCTGATTGACAGCTGCCTGAACATGAGCCAGCAGTGTGCCCAGGTGGCCAAGAAGGCCAATGGCATCCTGGCCTGGATCAGGAATAGTGTG
>WTSP01026177.1:3904-14750 GCA_025331215.1 Actenoides lindsayi
CGAGCACCGCTCCGCCCCCCAAAATCTCTTTACATCGCAGTGCGGCTGGTTGGTTTTCGGCCCACAGCAGCTTTACACAAAAAAAAAAAAACCAAAACAAAACCAAAAAAAAAAAAAAAGGGGGAGGGGGGAGGGTGTGTAAAATGGGGCCCATAATTAATTTTAAAACACAAAAAAAACCTGTTTTTGAAACCACTTTCTTCACCTTCAGACAAACCTATACTCATATTCTCTTCTGAGAATTTTAAACTTTGGTGTGTCAAAAATATGCAAATATATCACAAATGTACCTTGTCATTTCAAGAAAAAAGAAAAATACAAGTTTATCAGTATTGTAGTAGAAGCTTGTCAGTGGGGAAGGGGATTTGGTCTATTGATATATGAAGAATAGCCATATTAATAGTTTACCTTGCGATTTGCCTCAGCAACGCATGAAAAGTGGAAGATACCGTATTTAACGAAGATGCAGTGTAATATATTACTGCAAGTTAACTAAGCAGAAAGTAGCGTGAAAAGTATTGCCTGGGCAATTTATATTAACTCTGACAGTGATGATTTTTTTTTGTATAAACACAAGTAGAACAGAATCACGTGAAAATAAATGCCAGTCGTCCCTCTTGTTCCTGCTGCAGAGGGCAACTAACTTGTACTGGCAAAATTGTGGGGGATAATGCATATTTGCAAACTGATCTAATGATAAGAAGCACAACTTTGATTGTGAAGTCACTTTCTGTAAACTATAACTGTCTACCTTTCTTGTTCCTTTATCTGTACCTTACCATTTATTGTATTTGCAAAGCTAATTTGGGTTTATTGTGTGATTCCTTTGTATTTAAGGAGTTTGGGGCAGAGCCCTGAAAGAGTATTAACATTTACTTTACCTTAACCCATGCTATATAATGTTTTAGGCAACATTCTTAATTGTAAGTTCAAACACCTGAAGTGGCATTCTAGACATCTGCAAGTATTGTTATAGCTAAGCTAACCTCTATTAAAAGGTGTTGTCAGTTAGTGTTTAATTGCTGGTGACAATTATATGATATACCCTACCTGCACAACCTGTATATTGTACGCATTGAGCCATTCGCAGTAAAGCTTTTGTCATTTCAGTGTTTTTCAAAAGTTGTGTTTTATAACAAAATGGCTTATATTTTTCCCAGAAGAGGAATTTAGCAGTTTTTAATGAATAATATAAAAAAAAAATATCTGTTGTCCTCAGATCTTTTTTCAGGTAAAGCTAGCGTAAGAATAAAAGAACTCATAGACTGTTTTCAAGGATGTCAACCCTTTTGTATTGTATGTGTTATCCTATATGCCCTCTTTTCTCTATAGTCCTAACAGAGCTGTTTTGTTTTCCTTCTTCCTTCGCCTTGAAGGTAAATGCTTTGTAATTTTTTAAAAGCCACTTGAAACCTCAATAAAGGCTGTTGCCTAAACATGGCATACTTCATCTGTTCCTGTTTGTGCCATCTGCTGTGATGTCGTCAGTTATATGGCATTAATTTCCTGCCACTACAGGTCTCTTGAAGGACTGATGGAACATTGGTGTCTGTTAGAATGCTTCAGACTGTAGATGTAATAAAAGGCTTTTGTTAATATATTTTAACCAAAGATGTGGAGCAATCCAAGCTTTGAGCCACAGACCTTCTGCATCAAAAGTATCCGTTTGATTATTTTCATAATCAGGTGTTGCATTTCTACCTTCCCTTCTCATACCTCAGACTGATCCGTACCTCAGTTTGATTCAAAAAACAGAAAAAAAAAAAAAAAGGTCAGTTAAGTAACTCATTTTAAAAAAAAATAAAAAATAAAAATAAAAAAAATGCAGTACCAGAGTCTTTTTGTGGAGTAACTAATATCAGACCTGGGTTACCGCAGGCATTACACTTGGATTGCTTCAGATGGTTTGTTGTATCCTTTTTTTTTTTTTCTTTTTCTTTTTCCTCTTTTTTTTTTTTTTTCCTTCTCTTTCATGGGGATTTGCTTCCATAAAACAATGGTGATAACAAAATAGCTTGTAAATGGGAGCATACAAGCATTTGCAACAAATATTAAAGTAGAGGCTCACAGCGGCATAAGCTGGACTTTGTCGCCACTAGATGACAAGATGTTATAACTAACTTAAACCACATCTGTGTATCTCAAGGGACTTAATTCAGCTGTCTGTAGTGAACAAAAATGAGAAAATTTCAAAAGATTCTCCTGCTGGAAATAAGGTATAATTTGTATTTTGCAGACAAATCAGTAAAGTTACTGGCTTTCTTAGTGATACGGTGTCTGTGGTGCATTTTTTTTTTAATTAATTTACATAGTGTTCCATTTTCACAGTTTTGCACTGTAACACGTGAAAGAATCAGAGCTTTATCAACCGGCCCTTGCCTCAAGGTCCCTCTGCCTGTCACTGGTGCTTGCTTGAAAAGTTCAGCACCTTTTTACCACGCCCTGAGCACCTCAGTGCCTGACAAATGTTAATGCCCTACCACACATCATCCCACCAAGCTAGAGAAGGTCCATTAACTTCTCTGGAAGTTACTATCATTTTGAATGAGGCTGCCTGAATCTGGCCATGATGTCTGAGCGAGCAGAGGAATCCAGACTCCCATATATATGTATATATATGTATATATCCTGTAAATTCGACCCATGGTGAGAACCATGCAAAAACCCTTCATACAAAGGCATGTTCTGTGTCGAAGTCATATATCATCAGGTCTGTGCTTTCTATGTGTCCTCTAACATGATACCTTCCTAGGGACTGCATCAGAATTAATCTGTTCCCTTTTGTGTAGTTTTTTGTTGTTATTTAATTATTTCTTTCCCCCCCCCCCACTAACATTTCTAGTTTTGGAGTCTAGGAATACAAGGATGTCTTCATTTCAACGAGACGTTTTTTCATGCCAGAAGCAGACAAGCTATTAATAACTCAAGGTGCTTGGTGAACGTGGCAATTTCAAAAATAACATGACAAGGCCTAGTTTCTAAATATGTTTATGAAAAAAAAAAAAAAACCAAAACAGATGAGTTGTTATTTATTTGTTGCTTTTAATGACAGGTTTTTTTAAAAGAGAAACATTTCTAGTATCGCCGTGTTGGACATAGCATAATAATTAGATGCTGAAACTAATATTACATGTTGTTGGTTTTACTGCGTAAGACATTTTTCTCAAGTAAATCACCTTTTCTCACCATTGGCAAGGAGAAGCCAGGTGTTTCTGGAAATGAAGTGTAACGTTCTCTGAAATCTTCAGAAATTTCATATCTGGAAGTCCTCGCTCCTGCAATCAGTCATCGGTGTGATTAATACTGATAATGCTATGCCTGCTTTGGAAAAAGAATTGCTTCGCAAATAAGAGTCTGTTATATACTCTGTGTTGTTACTTATTACTCCAGAAAAATAACCGTACACGTACTGATTACGCTGCTTTAGAACCCACGAACTGTTCTTTTAAATGGTTTTCGAAATGGTGTGTTTGCGAAAGCAGTGGGGAGGTGACCAGTCGGTCTCACAAGCTCTGTCACGTTAGGCTCACGTGTGTCATTCTGAAGAGCACTTGCAAAGTGTGTGGTCTGAGATAACAGAGCCACATGCCTTCTCCGTCCAGGAGTCTTTGCTTTCACACCGATGTGTTTTCTTCCTTTCTTTAGCAAAAAAATCAACATAGCATCTTTTTAGAAGCGGAAAACTGCACTGGGGCAGTTGCTGCATCTGTTTCACAAAGGAGAGCACAAAACTATCGGTTCTCTTTATACCCTTGCTTATCATCAGTGTGACCCATTTGTACCTAACCCTTCCTCAGACACAGTGCCTACATTTTCACAGGTGAGATACTGTGAGGAGATGAGGTCCAAGGAGCCTCAAGAGGTAACGATCTCAAAACAATCAGACCATTTAGTCTGCAAACAGCAGAAAGACGACGTTCATGCCTCCAGTGATGAACAAGCCTATTTGTCATTAATAACAAGCCCACTCTTCATCAGTTCAGTGGAAATTTACCCATGCAGACCAACACAACAAGGCTTTACCTGCTCCTTCAATGCGCTTGCCTACACATTTAAATGGACCTCCAGTTTTCTGGAGTCCCTGAATTTGGGAAGCTCAGGCTACTTTGCCATAGCAAACTCAGACTACGTTTATTTTGTATTCGTGTGCTGCACTTGACACTTTACACTGAGTATTCAGAGCACCTGCGATAGATAAAATCCGTACTGCATCCTCTGTGGTTCATGTAAACATATCCAAGGTATCTTTAATTGTTACTAGCAGGCATTTTGGCTAGCAGTAGTGTTTCTACTGATGAACATGTTTCTTCCTCCCCTTCCTGCAGACTCTGAAGAGTGGTGTGGTTCTCTTCTGTGTAACCTTAATTGCTAGAGACAAGTTCAGAGCTAACATGAGGATGCTTGTGCCAATGATAAATTTGAAGTCCATTGCTTCCAAAAGCTGCCAAGTGTGCTGTTCTAATTGTCCTTTCTACTTGCTCCTGTGTTTGTGCTTCTCTATGCGACTCATTCATAGCCAGCCCAGAGTTTTCGGTTTCAAGTTTTTTGTATTTGTCTGGACAATGACCCAGAAGTTGTTAGAGGCTACAAAATGTTAAGTGCCTCTTTCTGGGCAGCGGTGGTTGATCACCAGTGGTGAAACCAATGAAGGTTTCACTTCTTGGACTGAAGACAAGAAGTGATGCAATAGAACATTTCACCACGTGGAAGAGCTTAAAGGTGATAAAACTGAAAGGTAGTATATTTGCATGATGAACATAACTGGTGTAAACCACAGTTTCATTATGACACTACATGACATTGCCAGTCATTTTCTGTATTTGGGAGAGTTGCTGATGTTAGGTGGTGCAATCTCACAGTGAAAACACAACATCCTGTGACAAGTATGTACAGAAGCATGTTTTATCACCGAAACTCAGAGGAAACAAGGAAAAAACATCTGGAACCTAGCTACAGAGAGTTGACAAGCCAAGGTACAGCGCTCAGACCACCAAAATGACCTGCAGAAATGCAATTCATTGCATTCACCACGTTGCCTTTTGAACCACTGGGAAAAGCATCACAAATGAAGGAATTTCATGTTTAAAAAAATTACAACAAAAGATTATTTCTGTCTTTCTGTGCCTAAATAGAGGAATGTATGTCAAAGAAGTGCTTGAAATGCAACCCTTTCTTTTTCCCTCTGATACTTTCTTATCAGGGAAAACATCACTTTCTCTAATTAGATTTACTGTATAACATGTTAGTTAACTTGGAAGAGCTGAAAAGAGGTTCCTGGCCTAAGGGTGTTTAGTTCGTAGTCAGTAGCCAAGAGAAATTACAGTGCTATTGTCAGGCTCTGGATACTGAACTTCCACTCTGCAAAGCTTAAGACATAAACTTGGAGGAGATGGTGCTGCAGCAGCTGCCTTGCAGCAACAACCTACACCTTCAAAGACAAGCTTGTGAAAATATAATGCATGTGGCACTTAGTCATCTGAAGTAAATTTATCTCTCATTGGCAGAAGCCCAAGTCACTTTTTTTGCAACCCTTCGCACTACATTAGAACTGTTTTTTTAAAGGAACTGAGATAAAAATATAATTATGACACCCTTTGCAGGTGTGGTCTTACAGTGGGAAACCCTGATCTAATACACGTTACTACACCTCAAAAAGAATATAGAATAAAATGAGATGGGGACAAATCTGCTTGAAAGGAGAAATGGTGTAAAATACGAGTTTTCATCCTGGGAAGTGAGTGGGACAGTGTATCCTTATGTGAATGGCATGGAGACAACAGATCTGCAGGAATCCACCACATGCTCTCTCTCAAAAATAGTGGAAGCAAGGCATGTCCAAAGACACCATCAGACAGCAGGTTCACAAGGACATGTGATGACCACATGACATGCAATTAAATAGTGGGGCTTGCGGTCATAAAACATCATGGAAGCCAAAAGCCTGGGTAAGTTCACTGGGGGTTAGATAAGTCAACAGGACCTAGCTCCATTTGTCCTGTTAAGCACAATGATACACTTACAGTTCCCAGCTAGAGTGAAGGAAGATGTTACACAGATTATTTCTGGAAAATGAGAGGCATTCTAGTGGAGAATTCATATTTGCTGTTTTGTTTTTTTTTTTTTTAATTTATTTTGGTTTTTTGTTTGTTTGTTTTTTAATGTTCTTCCCCCAGAAAATCCCCTACACACCACTGTCAGATAATAAGAAAAATGGACTTTTGCTCAGATCCCATACAGCCATTCTTGTGGCTGGTTGTCACATAATATAACCATCCTTCTTTTTCCTGCAAACGCTTTTTTTTCTTTTTTTTTCTTTTTCTTTTTTTCTTTTTTTTTTTTTTTCCCCAGCCTATGTGTATTGATTTTTACAGTGTTACAAATTAATGCAGCACAAATGAAACAGCACGCATAATAAGCCAAGAGTTAAAAATGTCAGGCCTTTCCATTTAGGATGTCTTTGCTTTTCCAGTATACTGGGGCACACACAGTTGTCTTTAAGTGTAAACATGCACCTGCCTATTTATTCCACAACAGCCAGGAAAAACTAATGGCTGTATAAATTACAGATGCACGAGTATAGTTAAGGTTGCATGACTGATAGAATTCATGTGTATGTACAGGAATGAGACAATATCAGTATATGAGTATGAGGGAATGAAAACAGAGAGATGACACACCCGTAGACCTGGGCTTGTAATGTCCCATACCTGCACCAGAACCTTGCTCAAAAGACAGATTTAGAGTTGTCTGCAAAGTGCCAGCTCACGCACAGGGACTCCTCCCACCATGAAACCAAAAAAAAAATTGCCTGCATGTGCAAATACATTGGTATTAGGCATCAAACATTAATTAATAAAACACATAAATATACACAGGACAAATAATGAAATCTTTGTTCACTGTTGGAGTACCCAGCTACACAGGAAATTCCACGGAGCAGCAGTATCAGAAAATGTATTCCATGTGCTCATGTCAGGACTTAATGATTACTTTTGTCATGTAGATGGATATGCTGGATTAGCCATCCCTGTGCAGACCTTGTTTTCTATATCTGGACTGACTCATGTAGCAAAGGATATGCTGTAATTTAATCAAAATTACAGAGCTAAGTGCAGAAACTCCTGAGCAAAATTCGACAGATCAAGCTCAAGGTCTGTCACATGGTGGTTCCTACTGCCTTTAATATCTTAGTGTAGACTGAGGTATTTTAGGAGTTTCCCAAAATGTTTTGGTATCTCTAAGACTATGAACTACTCGAGCTTATTAATAGTCTAAGCATGAAGTCATTTAGCAGGAGTAATTTAGCAACTAATTAGAAATACTCATGACAGATGCTGTGTAAATATAACATTTTAAGACTTCTATCTAGTATTACCTTAGCATGCAGAGGCAAAGGCTGAGCCCTTGTCAAACACAGCCTCCTGCAATGACTTCTACTTTATTTATACCTTTTGAATATTAGCTGAACAATTCAGTGTATCAAGTCATTTGATTCTTGCAGAAAAACAGACTTCATCCCAAGATAGAAGAGAGAGAGATAGAAGGCAACAGTTGGACAAATGGAAAAGCACACAAGAAGAGTAAACAGTCTGCAAACATCATTCCAGTGACATCTTTTTGAAATCTTTTTGAAATCTCGGCTGTTCTAAATTCAAACAGTTAAAAAAAATAAAAGTTACACTTAAATAGTTTACACTTAAATAGTTGTAAAGCCAATCCTGATCTAGCTTTTCATGCGGCTGTGTCAGTGTCGCTCACAAGTATAAACAGCAATTGTTTGGAAGTTTTGCTAAGTTTGCAGAATCAACTTGCAGAGCAGGCAATGGAAGCTACCAGTGCAAGGACTTTAAATCCCCTTTTAAAGGTAAAGGACCTTGAAAAAAAGAAAGACCAGCATGGCTTTAGTCCAGGTTTTCAGAAGAACAAAGATGTCTGGTCAGCAAACACAAGACTGTGATACAGGGAAGAATTTCTGAGGCATAAGGCTACTGTTTTCTTAACTTCTGAATTTAGGAGAGCACACCCTGACTCCTGAAAACACAGGAGAGGCTTTTCCCAACCACCCATTTCAGGATGATTCACTCCATTTCTGCAGGATGCAATGTAGATACACATGGAGTACATTATGGTTTGGTACAATCCAGGGGGTCATTCCTTCCTCCAACACACAACATCACCTTCTGAGTTTTTAATTGAAATTTCTTTCCACTGCTGGCCTTTCCAAGCCTCTCAGATGTTAAATATGCAATTAAATATTGCAATTGAATTTGTGAGTTGGGGTATTTAACATCTAGCATTTCCTGTCCTTAGCTATTTCTTACTCTAATACGATTTCAGGGTATTGTGAATACACAGACTAGACCCCATCATTGTGTTGGTATGGCTCAGAGAAGACAAAATGCTTCAGAAAACTGTGAAACAGCAGCTTTGAAACAAAATGCCAGATGAACTTCGTTTTTTTCAGAGAAAGGTAGTCACGGGAAAGCCACAGAAAAAAATATGTGCTCCAGCAACTTGCATAGTCAGTGAAGGCAACACCACCATTCGTCTGTCCCTCCCTCCCTTTGCTGATGGATAACAGGGAAAGGACAAAAATTTATTTTCTTCCCTCAACCCCTGTCTGCTGCACAGCCTTAGATCAGCTCTGGCTGGAAGGAAGACTCAGAAGCACATTTCTTTTACGCTGGACATCAGGGGTTGTTTATCTCCTTCTCACACATTTTAAGATGGGGGACAGAAAAGAGAGATCACTGAACCTCTGTATGGATTTATTTTTCAGAAGATTTCCTTATGTAAAGCGATATCACTTGTCCTGATTTCTTTTTTGTTGTTTTTTTTTTTTCAATATATCGTGTATACAAGGTGACAGTTTGTGCCTTTTTAAATCTTCTGGTGATATTGCTATATAACTTAGCAGAATTTAGGGCAGAATGCTGTCAGAGAGAAAGTTAATCACACATTTCTAGTGAAATAAGTCATGTTAATCAGAAAATTTTGGTGATGTGTGTCCACACGTGCAGGGACACTCCACTGTGAAGAAATGGTTTGTGAAAATAGGCACTAAAGGACAAATTTACATAAGTGAGAGTCATTACGCCTCTATGCAGCTGCTTAGCAGCACTTGGATCACAACTTTTCTTTCAGGTTCAGCACTTTTGGTTTGTCCTTTCCCCAGTGATTAATAATAATTAGAATCACTAGTCCCCTCCATCCTTCTCCCATCCACTTGTTCATGCTGGGGAGTACCAATCAGGACAGCGTATCCCCTCTTCCTTGGATCAGATCAAAGCTCGTTCTTCAAGCCAGGATAACGAGGGGGGTGTTCACCTCCTCAGGGCTAACAATTTGTCTCATTTAGCTCATCCTTTCTGTAGGAAGACTCCAATTGAAAATCACAGGTAGTGAGTAACAGTCGACTGAGGGTCTTGAAGGAAGAAATACGGAAACTAATCAATCAACTGCTTATAATGCTGAGACTTGGCAAGTTTTTTTATATAATGAAGTAATTCTTTTGAGTAAGATGATTTCTTTGACCACTTTCTCTCTTCAGCTGCTGCATCACATATCCTACAGCTGACACACCCTGTGAAGAGGGTGTGTTCTCTATTTGCAGTTTACCGTGTGCATGCCATGTGCTTTGAAGTGGTGTGTCTGGGAACACAACCAATTTACTTTACCATGGTTCTTACTATTTTAGGCAAGCAAACCACTCTGGAAAAACAGAGGCAGAATGTTTCCTGGGAGAAACTAAGCAGGGAGTTCCTGGGGTGATGTATAGTTGCAAGCTGAGGAAGGATGTAAAGACACAGTAAGAAGAAGTCAGACAGCATCACCTGAAGGCTCAGCTCAGCCAAGGCCCTCATCACATGCTTCGCAGATATCAGACCTCAGCTTCTAGGCCATCATGGCTGCACAAACAAGTATTAATTAGGCTGTCCCAAAAGGTTTGTTCTGTGTTAAGTTGTAAAATCCCTCTCTGGTTCCCTATTGAAAAATTACTATTAATTGAAAAATTACTACTAATTGAAAAATTACTTTCCCCTAGTCAGAATATGGAAGAAAGAACATGATAATATATTTATCCTATGGAGAAATGGTTAGCAGCATAATTTTTTGCCCTGTTTGCCAAGCATGGAAAGATAAGGCTGCATAAAAGACAATAAAACCTCCTTAAACTAGGGCTATTTTTTTTCGGTAGACACTATATCCCTGTAGGTCTCTTTTCTCCAAAGTAGTCTCTTATCATAAAAGATTTTATAGCTGTGAGAGCATGAGCCACCCACTCGCACTGATTTCCTCTGACAAAGCTAAACAGACCAACTGCTGTTTCTGAAAAACTTCTGTAGTTACGCTGCCAGCTGGGGTCAGGCCACGTAGCTAAGCTTGGATAGTTTTTCTGCTAACACGAACATCAGTCTCCTTCAAACAGTCTATGAATAGCTGCTGAAGAGACAGCATTAGCGAGACCTTTTCTCTTCCTACCGTCTGAATGGCAGCAGATTTCTCCAGCCTACTAGATTATAAGGAAGCTAATTTTGCCAGTGGAGAGAAGTACCAGTCTCTCCGATACAGTTTTCCTGTCCTATTTTTTGGAGGTGCAGAGAATTATACTTAGAAAGGCTTCAGGAAGGCCCCCTCCCTTCAATCTGCCAGGAGTTTGGATTTCTGCTGATCTTGCTCTTTGGCAGCCAGTTACCCCAGAGAGTTCCCTCACTCCTTACAATTTAAAAAAAAAAGAAGATAAAAAGAAAAAAACAGGAAAAAGATGAAAAGAAGAAAGAAAGAAGAAAGAAGAAAGAAGAAAGAAGAAAGAAGAAAGAAGAAAGAAGAAAGAAGAAAGAAGAAA
>WTSP01026178.1:0-106642 GCA_025331215.1 Actenoides lindsayi
CCCGAGCTGGACACACCCCCCCCCTTCCCTCTCCCTCTTCCCCCCCACCCACCCCTGCCCTAAGGCCATTAAAATTAAAATTAAAAAAAAAAGAGAGAAAGAAGAAAATAAGGAGCCTGGAGTAACTGCGGCCGGTGGAGAGCGGGGAAGAGGAGCGTCCCTCTCCAGATCTATCGACAAGCACCACGCCTCAGTGGAAGGATGGGAAGCACTGCCATGGACAAGAAGAAAGATGCCTCCGGCAGCGGCAGCAGCAGGAAAAGCTCCAGCCAGAAGAAACTCATGTTGCGAGTGCACATCCCTGTAAGTGGCTCCCTGCTCTTCCTCCCCTCGGGCGCTGGGGCTTGTTCGTCTCTGACATGTAGTGCAGCGAAAAGCAGGCAGAGGCGATTCCCGCCGCTGAGGTTTGGAGTTCGGGGGATGCCGGGCTGGAGGGGGCAGCCCGTGCAACAGGCGAGTCCTCCACATCCGAGGTGGGTTGGAGCGTGGGGGGGTTCCCCGGTCTCTGCCCCCCCCCCCCCCCCCCGTGCAGAGCTCCGGGTGCAGTGTCCGTGGCACGGAGGAGCGAGGATGACTCCGGCTGCACCGCTGCTCCCCGGCCCTGGGCTGTGGCTTTGGCTCAGCGGGTCTCTCTCGGTTCACACGCAGACTCGCAGTGCGGTTTAGCGAAAGGTCCCTTCACCCCCAAATGCTGCTCTCAGCATCTCCAGGTTTGGCTCCGGGAACTGTCCGTGCCTCGTGGCTGAATCGGAGTGTTTAATCTGACTCTAACGGACAAGCTGAATTTGCTGGGGCTGGGGAACCCAGAGCTCTCTCAGATTTGGCCCCAAGCAGCCTGTTTATTGCTGGCAGAGCAGGGACAGTTGTATTGCCACGGTGGAGCAGGCTAGGGAGCCGTGCAGCCTGTGCACTGACTCTCTTTTGGTTTGTGTGTGTGCACTATAAAGAAACATGCAAGAAACTATAGAATATAGATACAGAGTAACCTCAGACCAAAAGTTTCTCTCTACTCCCAGTGAGTACTAAAAGGCAGGCAGGCTGGCTGGCTCTGTCTTCAGAGTTTACATGCCTTTCAAAACTTTGATTGTTGTTTTTCTTTACTATAAGGATGTTCTTGTTATCTGTGTAACTACTTAGGTTTTTATTCTCGGTCCTAATGTGCTTTTGTTTTCAGTGCTTCTGGCAAGAAATGGCAGACTCCCTGTATCTTTCGGTGCAATCTGTTTTGGTTGATTTTGTGTTGTTTTTTGGTGTGTGTGTGTTTTGGGTTTTTTTGTTTTCTTTTAAGATCTCATTATATAAAAGTGGGAAACAATCCTGCATGTATCTTCTGCCAGGCCACCAAGGAGCAAAAAGATATTTCTGGTTCTAAGTTTTTCCTTTGTTTAAGGCAAGAATAAGAAGTCAAAGCAAATTTGTTAGGTATCTTGAGTGTGTGGAATAAAATGGAGGAGAAATAGATGGCTCTTCTGCAGATTTCATTTTTCTCTGGAGAGGAATGCAAACCCAAGAGCCTAAGCCAAACTTGTGAAGCTCTGAGTGCACTCAGTACTAAGAGAAAAGGATCTGTTTCTGCTACTATGGGTGTTGCCTATGCATTTGTGACTGGAGTTTTTAGGCAATGATCTTTGCCGTATTACCAACAGCACTTCACAATAGGGTTGTGAAATACTGAGAAAACAAAATGTACCACACCAAAGCACCACTCACCCTGTACACCTTAGGCTTTTCCACTCTGCCTGCTGCATTGTCTCTGCCATCTCCTTCCATAGCCACCCCCACCCTCCTCGCTCAGTCTAGCCAGGAACTTCTCTGCAGCTGGATCACCTCTGCACCAAGAAGCTGCATTTTCTGCCTGCTGAAGAGCTATAGGTAGTTTGGGAGATGCTGCAGTTGCTGCAGGATTTTTACAGGGTCCATCTGGTGTTTCTGAAATACCTTCTGTCCCCTAGAAAACTGACCACACCAGTACTTGCAGCAGTTTTCCCCATTTTATGGTTGTGAAGCTAAGGTGGAGTAAGTGCCTAAGTAACTTGTTCACACTTAAGCTTTACTGACAGAGGAAGGCTAATGCTTTTTGCTAATTGCCTCCCTAAAGCCCACAGACAACCTTTCTTCATGAGCGTTGCCTTAGTTCTGTCTTGGGTGGAACATCATTAGTAGTGGGCCATAATTTTTCATGTTCATTTATCTCTTGGCTTCTTTGCTATGCAGTTTGTCACCTAGGTAGCAGTAGTTACTCAGATACGAGCCTGCGAGTGCCTGATACCACACTGAAGTCGACATGAGTTTTATTGTTCACCCAATTGGAAGCAATTTGGAATTTCATCATGAGATAACACCTTTCTCCTCTCCATCCCCAAAATACGATCCTCTGTTCCACTCTAGTATTCCTGACATGGACTATTGGGCTGAGGATCTTTCAGGTTGTACTCACATTTTCAGTGGTTTTCTGTTATCTGGCTGAGCTTAAATATGACTGTGCTATAAGAACACAGTTTTTTCTTTCTCCTCATTTGACAGTGGAATCTGCATTTGAAAAGATCCATTTAGACTGGGTTTTTTTTCCTCTTTCATAACGGTTTCTTGGCTGTTGTTTTGAAGCATCGTTCCTATTATTTCAGTGGCGCCTGTCAGTGTAGCTGTAGTTGTCAAGGGAGCTTTCACGAGACAGTCATTTTTTATTTTGTTCATCCTTTTCTTTGTGTTGCTGCGAGATCATGTTTATTGCTGAGACATGTAATTCCTGCTCATTCAGATCTTCAAATTAGAAACAAGTGAAGGACTAACAAGGTCTGAGGAGGAGAGGAATCAATGCTGAAAGTGGGTCAGAAAGGTGCTGTTGTGATGCAGGCCATCCTAAAATGTGTTTTTTAGATGTGTAGAAATGCTGACCAAAAAAGTATTGAAAAAGAAGTGAATAATGCAAAATGCACCACAGTTGTGTTAGAGAACTGTGGAATAATAGGCATCTCTGAAAAGAAAGTTGTAAACTTTTCTTCCTTCTCCCATGTATTTTTATTTCTTGGGTTTGCCTGTGACAGTGGGGAAAAATGAACCCATTTAAGAAAGCTGGGTTTGTGTCTTGCAACACTGCAGGGCATTTCTCAGGTACATCTTTCTGAAACAAGGACAAGACATGACACAAAGTCTGGAAACACTATTATTTTCACCTTCTTTCTGTGCTTCATCTCCTTCAGCACAGGTGGGTGGTGCCCAGCCCTTGTTTCTAGGAATAGAGGTAGGCCACGAAGTTGCTGCCTGTTGGGAGTCCCAGCTGCTTTCAACTTCTCTTTCAGTAGCCAAGAGTCAGGGCCACTGTGTTCTGTCAGCATGGCAGGGAAGTGTTTGCTAAATTGCTGGACTCATTGAACAACTTTTTCTTTTGTTTGTTTGATTTTTGTTTTCTTTGCAAGTACACAAGTGACTAACAAACTAGTAAATGAGACAGACCATAATGTAGCTGCAGGAGCCCTTTCTAAAGCAGAGGTCATATCAACCTCTGGCTTTCCCAGCAGCATGTTCTGGAGTCTTGAAATTAGAGATGCCTAAATGGAAATTTCTGGTCTAAGTATCTTTGAGAGCTGCTGCAGATTTGAACAGAAACCTTTGCTCTCTAGATGCATCACACACTGTAATAAGAAGACATTAGTGTTATAAAAATCCTTTTTAAGCCATTAGAAGTTAATGCTCGCACATTGCTTTGAACATTTTAAAAACACTATTCTAGGATGGGATGCAATTGTCTGCTGAGTAGGAGCTCTCAGCAGTGAGATCAGGATGTTCTTTTGTCATCTTGCAAAATTGATCTGTTCTAATGTTAATGTTGCCATTGTAATCCTGTGTTGCTGAAGGAAAAAAAAAAAGAGAGAGAGAGGGTGAGATTCTGCTCTTGCTTACTTTGAATTTCATCTGGGGTAATTCAGTCAGTGCCAGCAAAGTTCTGTTGTGTTTACACTCACGCAGTTCAGGGCAGAACCTGTCTCAAGAGCTTCACCGTGGCAAATGCCAAGCACCTGCTGCTCCCAGCAGGTGGAAATTGCAGAACCTTGGCACTTCCTCGGGTTTCTCCCAAACACATCACAAGGTGACTTTTTATTCAAAAGAATAAAGAGATTTTTTCACAATAAGGGTAAAAATAACATCTGCGAATGAATATAAAAACATCTTTCAGTTCAGTGAAGTGGCTGTTGCCTCTGGTACTTCAGCCCTGACAGCAGAGTTGATGCACTAGAAAGATGCTCTTGGAGATCACGATCCTTTTATTTTCGGTGTCACACAAACAAATATCTCTGCGCATTTTCTCCCATTTCTTTGTCGGCCTCTATGAATTTGAACAGACTCCTCAATGTGCATATTTATTGCTGTTTCCAGGCCTGTTGTTATGCCGGGATGCCAAGCTGAAACATCAGATGGCTTAGATGTTTCTAAGCCGATAGATGACAATGATATTCTGACAGCTAGTGTTGGCTCGGGCTCTGCCCCTCCGTCTCTCTATCCACACTTGCAAAGTCATTAATGGCTGCATGCCTAATAAATCACTGGGAAATGATTTTGTTACATCACGGTTTTTGCAGGGTGCTTATTGTCTGGTAATTGCTGGGTGGGCTGGTGAGCCCCATCTAGGGATCACTTTTAGGAAGCTGCAGATGAGGAGTAAACGGGTTGATTCTTTCAAAGGAGATGAGGGAATCGGCTTCCAATGTGACTTAGGAATGGAAAAAAATGCTTGTTTTCTTGGGAAAAGGAGGGGATGGGAGGAGGACAGAGAGAAGTGTTTCACTAAAATTAAATCTACAACTGTCCTCCCCCTTACTCTCCTAGGGCAGACTCTGAGCTACCCTGAGCCTCTGTGGCCTTAAAGTTTAAATTCATATTCCTCCCTAAAGGACTGATGTGTTAAGGATCTGGAAGGGCAAGAGGTATTTGCTCGGGAGTGTTAAGATTGCACTTTGAATCTATCTGAAGGAAAAAAGAAAGGATTCATGTTTGCAGTCATAATAGCTGCCACTGTAATTAAGGAAACTCTTTTTTGGCTTTAAAGCATGGCACAAACTGGTCATCAGCTTACTGAAAAGTACTGGTTCTTTAAAACACAACTTTTTTAACGAGAGATTCTGCTCCTAAATGGTCTCATCCAACCTCCTTTATTTATACCTGGGAGGACTCTGGGATCAGAGGAGTGTGAATTTCCTTGGAGCAGTAAGTCATCAGTGTGGAAGGAACCTCATGAAATGTGGATGCTGAGACTTTTGGCCTTAAGGTTACTCACACTGTGCTTATATTGGGAATTACTGAAACAGTAGTATAAAATATGAACATGCTCCTAGAGAGATCAGGAGTGAAGTGAAAAGTAGTGATCTCTGCCTGGGAGGTTCTAGTGCCTGTTCACAAACCTACAAGGTTCAATTTATGCCCAAGTTCACCTGGGCACCACACTGCATTCAATGGAGCTGCTCAGATGTGACCGACAGCAGAATCTGATGCTGAAGACAGGATTCAAAAATCACATTGTTGGTGAGGTATGACCAGTCATGGAAGTAGATTGGTGTGCTTGTGTGCTCGTTTGGCAGGGCTAACGGGAGTAGAAAGGAGCCAAAACTGTCAGTGTGGCTGTTGCTAGATCAAATGATGGATGTTCATGTTAAATGAAGTGCTACGTATAATTCTCGCCCCTTTGAAGAAGAGCTGAATTTCTATCAGAAGGCATCCCATGCATAGGAAATACTGAAAGGGCAGAGTTGCTTACAAGAGTATGAAATGTCAAGGAAGACATCGGCAGCAGACAGGAGATGACACAAGATATGTCTGTCTGGCATAGAAACAGCCCCTTTGTGGGCTATGTTCCCCCAGCCTGATCATCACGCTCTGACAATTAGCCTGCTTTCAGGGCCTGATCTGGTTGCAGAGGACTGCTGTATCAATTTTCTACTGTTGTTTGCACTGCAAACACACCGGAGAAAGTGTTATGGCCTAACAAATAGGGAGAGTTATGCATCTCTTCAAAAAGAAAAAGCAGTTTGAATGTATTGTGAATGGAATATGTATTTTCTCCTGGCAAGGAGAATTTGTGTGTACACATGGATATATGATGCGATCAGTAACTATAAAATATCATTGGTGGTTTGATGATCTAGTGCTGTGCTCCCACTGAACCAGTTTTAGTACTAGCAGTGAGTTGGAACAGTGATGTATCTGACAATTTCTGCTGCAGAATGCTTTTCTGTGTTGTATTCCAGTTTCTACGACTACCTCAAGAATAAAGGCTTCAGCTGAGTGTTTGCTTCTGTAATATCATCTTTCTTCAATTGCTTCCATGTAACCGCATATGAAACCTTTGAAGCAGGAACGCGTTATTTACACGGCGGAGAACCAAAACATAAGGCAGTACTTCAGATTTTGACGTTGGGGATTCATAGACTTTGAATCCTCCTGTAATTCAGCGTGACAGTCAGCGAGGTTCCGGCGGAGCGGCTTGGCGGGATGCGGAGCGAATGCGTTGCGGGATGGCTGTCCCGGCTGTCATTCCTGTCACGCGCTGTGATTGTGCAGACCTCATGGTCATTATTGCAGAGTCCCTCTGACCTTCTGCTCCAAAAACAGAACCTGTGTCATAAGCTGAAGACTTAATCTGTTTTTGCAGGCGGGGTGATCGAGCTATAGGCCTTTTTTAAGCTGCTTGAGAGGACATTCGGAGATCTGGAGTTTCATTAGGAGGAAGCGTGTGCATTACAAGCATCATCTGCCATGTTGCGAAGCCTTTATCATCATTTATTCACAACAGCCATTGTGCAATTTTCATGTTGCAATTTTTGATGTTGGCAATGCTGCTGGAACAATGAGAATGAGAAAATACTCTGCTTTTGCAGGCTGAAGAAAGAAAAGCTGAGTGATCAGAGTGCTGGCTTATAGCACTCTGGATTCTCACAGGATTTTTCTGCTCAGTTGTAGACTTACTAGTGGTCTTCTATGAATGACTAATTTGGTTTGTGGAAGCTACGTGCCTCTTGACTCCTTCAGAAAAGCCTGGAAACATGTTTTCCATGGAATTAGAGAAATTGATACTTGGTGAGCTCAATTAGGGGTAAAATTTGAATCCAAGCATGAAGAAACATTTCAGTGAAGACAAACTCTCCATAGAGAAGGTACAGTTGTGAGAATGTGATGGACTAAACAGGTGCCATTAGCATTGCCTGTAGCCTGTTTATTGAAAGAAGTGGATTGTTACTTGCATGCCCCTTATTTTGAGCGGGCTCTACATGGAAATTGGAATGACAACTGATTTTGCTACTTAGCTGTAATCTTTGACAACTTTCCACAGATTCAGGACTGTTCTGTGCCTTTAGATAGTTGTGCACTTAATGCATTTGCTAATCTTGTGTTGTCTTGGTTTTGGTGATACGGTCTGTAGAAGGTGTAACTGCAAACAAGTGTTTTTACAGAATCATGGAAGAGTTGAGGTTGGAAGAGACCTCTGGAGATGGGCTGGTGCAGTCCTCCTGCTGACCCTGCAGTCAGATAGAGCAGGTTGCTCAGAACTGTCCCCCATCAGATTTGAATATCTCCAAGGATGGAAGCTGCACAATTTCCCTTGCTCTGAAGGAACACATTTGGACAAGTGAAAGATTCCTGAGACCAAATATTGTTCATTCACTACACAGGCACATTGAATTTAACTCCACAGTTGGTTGGATCTTGTGCGAAAAGCATGGTGTCCATCTGAGGAGTGAAATTGGATTTGGCTGTGTAGTGTAGAGACTTCTGAGAAAAGCACACTCTGAAATGGGAGTTGAAATTGGAGGCACTATAGTCCCAACAAGGCATGTGGAAGAAAGGGACAGCAAGGAAGAGACTGAAAAAGTTGTTTAGTAAGATGTTATCACAGTATGTATGGGAGTTTGCCAGCTTCTCAGCAGAGCATTGCGTCTTCTGGAATGTGGTTTTCATCACGTGTTGTCATTCCTCTTGCATAAATTAATTAGAGGAGGATTTGCTGTTAGTATTAATCATGGCTTCTGTGTTGGAAGTGTGATCCAAACCAAGAGGCATGAGGAAAGGCAGTTCAGGAATGAGAGCACTAAATCATCACCTAGCTGTCTGAATGTCTCATGTGCTGCATTGCCTGAGGGCAGGCAGAGGAGAGTCCTTGATGTAAGCTTTGCATTGCTGAATGGCTGAAGCTTGGGGTCCACAAAGAATAAGCTTTTTAAGTATCAGTGTGCCACATGGAAACGCTGAAACATCCAGTGTGATGTTCTTTCTATCCATGACTGAGGGCTCTTGAGCTAGATGCCTGTGTGTAAGGATACGTACGTCAGTAAAGACAAACTCTCTGAAGAACTTAAAGCCTTGCTAGATGTTGTAGACTAGAGATGGGTGAGAGGAAATGATGTTGCCCCTGCAGTACTGATATTCAAGTAGATGGTTGGAGTTTAAGCAACTTTCCCCATGTTGTACAGAACTATGACAGTTGGACTCATGAAGTGTTGAGACCTGGTTCACTTATCTTAACCATAAGCCCAACCTTCTTCCCGTGTTATTTGTCCCATAAGGATCCATGTACAAGCTCAACCTAAATCAGCAGTAATGGAAAGTATTTTTTCTTTTGCTATTTGAAAGTAAGTGTGAAGTGAAGGTATTCCAGTCCAATGTCTACAAACAATCATGCTGTGGCCTAAAATAACAGTTAGGACTTTTTTTGGCAGTCTAATCAGAAGGGCCAAGTATTGAGGATATTAGATAAATCAGAGGAGACTACATTAACTTTCAGCATCAACAGTGGTACTTCAATGAGTGTGCCTAATCCATGTGGTTGTTGAAAGTTGTGACATGATAGTCCTCCTTTATTCTGAATAGCTGGTGGTACATCATTTGTAGAGTTCTTGAAACGGGGCATCTGCAGCCATTTAGCATGTAGTCATCTCCAAACTCAAGCAGGTGGAGTTCAGAACATCCAAACCAGCACTTTATCAGACACATTCAACCTACAGCACCATCCAACGACTTTGTAGGAATCCTGTCTCCATTTCTGCACTCCGCTGAGTGATCCTTCCAGTTGCTAAAGCTGGACATTCCTCAATACTGCTGTCAGGTAGTACAACTCAACAGTATTCTTCTTGGATACCCCTTCCACTAATTATAGATAAATTCTACATTTTTATGGGAAAATGGAGAGCTTCTGCTGTCTGGAAAGTTGAGCCGGCATTATTCATAGACATAAGATTTATAGCCTGAAATGCAGGTAGAAGATGTTACTCAGCAGTTCTCTTGGCCCTTTTATGTAGCTAGTTGATGTTAAAGGTAAATACTAATTTAATAGGCTTTTTTAATATATATATTTTTGAGAATGACTGTATGTGTTCTAAGATACACAAAGGCAGGAGGGTACATGCCAACAATTTTCTTTATAAAGTAATGCCTCTAATTGAAAAGCTGCAATGACTGAACTTCTTTTTTCCATATTGTGTAGAGTTCTGTCTCCTTTCACTGTGGCAGACCTCTGGAGGCATCATCAGTTGGCATGCAGAAGTTGCTGTGGAATGAACTCTTCTAAGATTCATCTGTAAAACACTGAAGTCAGTAAAAGAGGAAACATGCCTCACTTAACCATGCAGAGCAGTGGGCTGGTCTCCATTACTTAGTAAGGCAAAAATGGTTTTCACCCAGTATGCTTCAGCTGTCCTGGTGGACCTCAACCCAAGGCAAAGCAAGCTGCTTTCAACAGGGTATATGCATCCTCCTAACCCACAGCAATAAAACACACTGACTTACAACTCCTTCTTGGTTAGCCAACATGTTTGATTTTCATGATGTACATTGTCAGATAAACCAAGTGAGTGTTAACTTGGTAAGCCTTGATAACTCATTCACTTTTGATGTCCATCTGTCTATAATCTAAGATCCAAAAATCCAACAACAGATGACTCAAATTTACTTGAAATGTCATTAGCAAGTGTAATCCTTGGGGGGGGGGAATAGGTGCTAAGAAGCCTAGTAGTTCAGAGAGACGGGATTTTCAAAAAGATTTAGTCACATTAGGTCCCCTTGCAGTGTATGAAGATCCTACTAATCCCCTTGTATCAGGATGTTCTGAAATACGCTTGAAAATTGACCTCTGCATCTTTCAGGCTTTCAAGATGCCATTCTTCCCCCTCTGCTATTTATATTTGTATTACAAAATCGAAGCTGATTTTCCTCCTTTTCCACTCCCTTTAACATTCTCTTGCACCTGATAGCTGAAATGGAAAAAATAAAGTAATAAGAAAAGCTGAGTGAGAAGCTTGTTTTTTATGGAACAGAGATTGAAAGTAATACTAGGAAGTAATTTGGGAAGAGATAAATAGCAGCTGTTCTCTTGATGATAAAGACTGAAACTAATACTTATATTTAGTGCAGGGCAATCCATTCTGATACATGATGAAGTCTATGTATGACCTTATGTTTGACTGACAGCGACCAAGTATTGAATGCGATAAAGACTTCGGAAAGAAATTCCTTTTCTGTCCCTTTCAGCTTTCCAATGTAAATTGAGAAAAAGCTCCAGTCATTTAAAACATGAGAGGGCTTTTTATTTATATTTATTTTTACCTGTGTAAACTTTTAAAGTTTTCTGAACTGCTCAAGACATTGATGGTTGGACTTGATGATCTTGGGGGTCTTTTCCAACCTTAATGATTCCGTGATTTAATGTGTTTAGACTCACTGTGGATAATTGTTTCAAATTTACTTTCAAATACAAATATTTTAAAAGGAAAAATATATTTCTCTGCCATAATCTGTGTATGCTCTTTGGCAGCATGTTTATGAAGCAGAGGTATTTGGGTTTAAAGGTATTTGGAGTTCTGCAAGTCCATGTCAATAATGCACGGTGGGCTGCTGCTTGTTGAGGTCCCTGGAGAGAGGCAGGAGGACACAGGTGAGCTCCTCAGGTTGTGAGAAGCTGATGGGGTAAGGAGCTTAGTCTTTGAAATTTCTCCATGAATATCTGTTGTAAAACAAACTTTTAGCCTTGACTGTATTTGGGTTGAAGTT
This sequence comes from Actenoides lindsayi, assembly GCA_025331215.1. Lineage (NCBI taxonomy): Eukaryota > Metazoa > Chordata > Aves > Coraciiformes > Alcedinidae > Actenoides > Actenoides lindsayi. Next base: position 11,032 of record WTSP01026178.1, read on the forward strand.
ACTGAGGAAGAGGCACACACACAAACACGAAGGCTTGTAGTATCAGTGGCAGTGACCGGTATATGCACTTTAATGGATGAGAGTTGGAACACCCAGGCTGAACATCTGGGGACAGATGTCTGGGGATCACCTTCTCTTGGAGGAACGAACGGTAAAAATCTAATTTCTCTGGACTTTAGCAATAAAATGAGAGGAAATATTAAGTATACACTCGCAGGAAACATCCGTTTTCAAAGCAGATTATTTCTAAGACTTCATTTCCAGAGAGCAATAGGTACCTTTGATTATGTTTTATGGTCTTGAATGTTCTGTGCCCTTGACTAGGTTAATTTAAAAAACATGTAAACACACAAGTGCAAAGCCTCTGTGTGTGTGAAGGGAAGCTGCCCTGCATGCAGCTGTTTACTATAAACTGAATACATTCAGTGTGTACGTACAAGCTGGCAAATTGCTCATGTGGCAGAGAAATGAACTGTGATGGAAAATGCAACAGATACTTCATTATTTAAAAAAAAAGCCAAAAACAAACCCAAAACTCCAGCACATTGAATATGCTTCTGCCTGATGTTAAAACATCTGGATTCACTAAGATTATTTTCGATTTCATATCCTGTGTTTTAATGTCACGAAACAAATGGAACAACGAGCTGACTTTGTATCTTGACCTTTAGGTTGTTTTTATTTCTGGCGAAGTTTGGGTGGTTCTGGTTTACAAGACTTAATTTAAAGTCCAATCACCTGAGGTATTGTGCTAAGAGATTAACACACACTAATTTGAGTCCTGCTGTCCCAGATAGTTGTAACCAGGACTAACTTTGTTTTTTCTTGTCTCTGCTTCCCTGCGTATGGCCATTGCTGTAGAAGGCCTCCAAGTCATGTCATGTCAAATAATGCATGGTCTTCAGAGCTCACTGGGGGAGAGAAAAGTCTGGGAACAATGTGAACAGGCACAGCGAGGCACTTCCACTAATTGTTGATGTGGACGACGGAATACAAAAGCAGAAGGAGGGAGGGGGGGAATGGAAATGTGTCTTAGTGTGGAAACGACTGTGTGAAAACAAATATGCCTGGACTTGCTCATTGGGAATGTACACGTTGCACAGGAGAACTCCCACAACAGGAATCCTCTGGTTTAGGCTGCCCCTGCCAGATCATTTTAGAAGGTTTCTTCTTTTCTGTATTTACCTCTAGAGGCTTTCTTGGCTCTTTGGAGATGTGAACTGCAGCAACCGTGAATTGTAACACATAGTGGCCATTTAGTACTGAGCTAGCTTGAAGTTGCCTGTGAAGTTTCTGTTCTGGTTATTTGGTGTTGCCTGAATATTGGGAATGGGAAATTTAAATTAATTATGAATGTAACATGCTAGTGGCATGTCAAAATGCATTCTGCTGGAGTGAAATATGTGAGTGACTCTCTTCCATACTGTGTCCTCTAACCCAGGGCAGGCTGACTTGCTTTGCAGACTGGTTATATAGAATAAATAAAATAGAATAAAACGACATACTTGGTTTGGGTGTTTGAATCGTAGTGAAAGCCATAAATTCCTCTCAAGAGCTGTTGTGCTGAAATACCTACGCTGTATTTTGCTTAAGCTCTGAAAAAAAATCATGTGAATACAGTGGTGAAAGGATGGCCACTTGGTAGATTGAGCCTGAAAATGGAACATCGATCCTCATGGATGGGAGCTATACAAAATTATGAGAAATTGAAAATTAAGTTAATAAAGTTAGTGAGATTCATGAAGTAAAATGAGTAGATTTATACTTTATTACACAGTGGAACTTTAACTGCACAGGGAAGCTACCAGTCCATGCTGGAATTCATCATCCCCTGTAGATGAAAAGACTTTACATCAAGGACAAAGAAAACAGAAAACACAGATGATACCCAGGGCACTTGCATGTTGATCCGTGCCTGAGAGATCATCATACTTATGCTGAAAAGCAGATATTTCTGCAGTGAAATGCAACAGCTCCAGTTAGTAATCAGCACAATGCAACACAATTGGTAAAAATGCAAATGCTTGCTTTATCCATTTCTTAAATGAATCTCAAATATCTAACTGAACAGAGAACTATTATAGAGGCAAGAGGAAAGGGAATAGAGAGCAGAAACCAATCAATTGATTATATAATGGACCCACCATTAGTAAGTTGATTATGCCAACACAGTTGCTTTTTCTCAAAGACAGATAGTTCTTCCTACCAGGACTGATTGATCTTGAAAAGCAGTCTGATTATGCCAGAGTGTATTTTAAATGGAAAAGGGTAGTAGAGTTAAAGAAGATGAGAAACTATTTACTGATAGAAGGAGGATTACTGATAGCATTGCAGAAAAGTGAGAATGCAGAAAGATAGGATGGTTTATAAGGAGTTAGACTTATCTCTTTTTAGTTAAAATTATGTAAATTCGGTGCTGTGAAAGTTGTCATGAGGACAGCCCTGAAGTCTGATCGTGCTTCCGAGCTCAAATCAAGTTCATCATATAAAATTCCTCACAGCAGTCCACTGCGGTGTTTCTATTTTGACAGGCAGGATGGGCCTTCCAGCAATTTCCACTGGAGATATTCATCATTCCAATGTGGAAATCCAGCTTCCTGGCACTGGGCTGGGAACTTCATTTCACAGCGATCTCTTAAACATCTTTGCTGACTAAGATTGATTTTGAGCATGTTGCCAAAAGATTTTAGTTTCTCTGTCTTCTTCCCAGCCTTCCAGTTTTCACATCAGATTTCTCTGTATTGTGTGTTCCTATTTTTGTAATCCTGTGATTTCTGAAAGCCACTGTAACCTCCACGCAAATAATATTCCTGTAGCAGTATCCCCCCAGCCAAAAACACTACCTGCTGTCTCTAGATAGTGTCTAAAACCCACCACAATCACAAAATACGAAGACCACAAAAATCAGTCTTGCAGAGTTCCATGTTGGATCTTTAGGGAAAGGATTTGTAGTTTTGTTTCCCTGCAATGTGGGCAGACTTCAGGGTTGAACATTAGATTTTTCTGAAATTTTGATGACTTCTGCTGCCCAAGGGTAGGGTATTTAATGCTGTGGAGAGTCACAAGGCTCCTGCTGTTTCATGGAGGTTAGCCACAATTAGCTTTTTAGGGGATTTAAAGAATTTTTGTTTAGCTTAAGTGACTTGTTCAGCACAGAGCAGGGAATGGCTGAACCTGCTGGCAGAAGATTTCCAGCTGTATGAGCTGCTCACCACTAGATATGCTGAGTGTGATTCTGATGTTACTTGCCTTAGTGGGAATATTTTCCCTGTCATTGCTGAAACTGCTGTTGTCAGTGGGGTTGGAGCTGGAGGCACTGTTTTTCCATGAGATGAACATGTGAAGATTTCATTATGGCTTTGCAGGTTAGAGGGGTAGGAGGAAGAGCCACCTGAAGCTGTGAGTGTATTAAGTATAAATGAGCAAAGTGAGGTGTACTGGTAAATACCTCGTCAATGGATACCAAAATTTTAGGGTTGGTTTGGTCTTTTTTTTTTTTTTTTTTTTTCAGTTTTGCAGTAACTGAATTTGAGAAACATCTTAAGTTTCTTCTGGATGTTCTGCTGAGAGCTTTCTCTCCTTGCAGACGACTTTTACAGGGCTGCTTATTGCAAAACTTCCCCCATTTAACAGGACCGTGCAAAATGCCTGATGCAAGAGATCCGCGATGGAGATGGGAGAGCGAAACCAGGGTAGAGTGGTAATGTACAGCTAATGCTATGATTCACCCTGCCTGCTATTCTGATTGTGTTACAGCTGTAATTCTGGAGCTGTGGTTTCTTCCAGCGGTCTGAATGGGCAGGCAGGTAAGAGGTTGAACTCGCTGTGAGCCAAAAACCATAAAATATCTCTGCGAGTATTGGCAAGGTGCCCAGACGAGAATAAATACATTCAGCTTTTCTCTTTCACATCCTCCTTATAGAGACAGAATAAAAAAAGGCCAGACAGAATTCTAACAGGCCGTATTTTGATTAAATAGAAGCCTCGTAACTGTGTGAGATCAAGAGAGAGTTAAAAGGCTAAGCTTTGTACTACGTATGGATTTATGACAGTCATTTAAATAAAGTATGTCTTTGTGCACAGGCTGGGAATTGGTAAATTCAAACTGGTTTATGTATGTTTGTGTAATATATGAGGGGTTTGCTGTGTAGTACACATACTTGGCTAGATTTTTTTTTGTTGGAATCGTCATGGGGTTTAGTTAATGTTGTTTTCTTTTCTGAGCATCGTGTCAGAGTTTATCGTGATCTGTTTAATAGAAAAAAAACCTTTTATCTGTCCCAATCTGCACACAAGGCCAGTTCCTAGGAAAGCTTGACTTTTCCGAGAAGCTTCCAAAAGTTCCGAGAAAGGTTCATTTCCATCTGATAATTAATTAAAAATAAGCCTTAAGAAGGGCATATTGTCCTTTCTAGGGTATTCTGTTATTCAGACTTTTCAGCACTACTGTCCATGAGTCCAACTATGTGTCATTTTACAGAACCACTCAGCAAATGATCCATGATACCAATGGAGGGAGAGGGCTTACCTCTGATGGCTGGAGCTGGAGTTCTTGGTCTGGCATATTACTTGGATTGCATGGGAGGTTATAACTTCGGGAAGGAAGTGAAATTATCTGTTCTGGCAATAGCCTTAACATTTTCTTGCTCTTGATTTTTTTTATTGTTGGAAAATTACGTGTAAAGCAACTGTGGCTGGTGCAACATATTTGTATGGTTTATGTATAACTTCAAAGCAGAGCAAGTACAAATGTTCATCTTGATTAAGTCTTTTCCAAGTGTATGTATTCATTAAGCTGACCATAGAAATTCAGTCAAACATAAAATTAGGTATGGCTGGTAATTCATTAACAGATTCATCTAAAACTTTGTCCAAAGCTTTAGTTTCTGAATCGGGTCATGAATGTCTCGTTTCCTCACCAGCCCAAAAGTAAACAGTTGGTTTGGTGGTTAAAGCCAAGTCTAGCCAGACTGCGAGCAACAGTCTAACCTCCTCGCCACAAGCTTGTGTTATCTTGGATCCAGCTGGGTTCCTCCTTCCACGTGTCAGGGCTGGAGAGGAAGAGGATATCCTTGAAGCATGAAATGTGTCAGGCTTGACCGTAACACCCTGATGGCTTTGTTCTTGATCTTGGAGAGCATGTAGCCCAACAAAGCACTTGCCCCACTGACCTTCTGGCAGTTAGTTACCTGGCTGGGTGTGGAGTATGTGGAGTAAACTCTGGAACAGATACAAACTTTCTCGTATGAAAAGCTCTGAAGGGCTTTAGAAGTTAGTTTTGCTGTATATGAGTGACATACAGCTTGATCTGGGACTGAGATCACTAGGTGTTTCACTGGTGCTTAGCAGTGCTAGGAAAAATTGTGCCGGAATTCAAGAGGATTATTTCATCTGGAATATGTGCTAGGGAGGACTTTGCCAAAAAATGCAACGTGTAGAACACAATTTGGAGTCAAAATTCATTTTCTAAAGAGAGGTGTTGTGAGATCCCAAATAGTTGCAAGTGGTATGCTTCCCTGTGGCAAGAGAAAAACATATTTTTGTTCATTCCATGTAAACTCAAGTGACTCCGTAGCACTTCATCTGCACTGGCCCTGGTTTGGCAGGGCTCCTAGTGAACAAGGTAATAGCAATCTCCTAATTGCTCTGAATCTGGATTGTAAAATATCGCCAACCATCAGACCGCTGATTCGCAGGGAAAAGCAAGATATTCCCCAGTCTCATCTTCTCAGTATGCTATTCTGTTCATCCTCTGTAGATCATTGCTCTTATCAGACAAGTGTACCCTCTGGTATCAACCTTCTGTGCATTCAAGTTTTCACTTACACCTTAAACGCAGGGAGACCTGCTTTATTTGAACTTGCCAAAGTAGTGGAGTCTTGGCAGATATCCAGGGTTTTATTGCTGGGGTATTTGATCCAATTATTTATTTTAAACCTCTCCTCAAAAGAAAGCCTGATGAGAGGGCCAACATAATAACTCTAAGGCACTGCTCTCCTCCAGGTTCTTCCTTCTGCAAATTTTAAAATGTGTAGAAGAAAGGGTTGAGTTAATGCCCTTGTTGCCCTGGAAGTATCGTTATTTCTGATTTAAAGCTTGTAAAACAAAAATATAACTTGCCCAAGTCTGTAGCAAGTTGGAAAGTAGAGGTCAATGGCTCCCTGGTCTTACACGTAAGCTGAAAAAAACATCATGCTTAAAGCCAGACTGTTCTAGGAAATTCAGCACTGGCAGATGTCTTGGCCCACTCTGCTCCTGATTCTGCACAGAGCTTTTTTCATATAGAAGATCAACTATAATGAGGCTCCCTTTGGTCTCAGGAGTTTACCTGTGATGAGGTCTGTTGTCAGGCTCCCGTGTCAAGAGATTCACTGCAAACTGCAGTAGATTTCCTGCCGTTGTGGATGAAGTCACTGTGACCCAGTGGAGGGGAACAGTCAGCGCCGTGAGCCTACGGCTCCCCGTGAAACATCCCTTCTCTGCCATACATTGTTAAGGCTGATGGAAATAAGCCAGTGTTAAATAAGGGGTGGGAAAGTATAGCCTCGCCTTAAACTGAGTACAGCTGCTCCTTTGTTACTTGAGTTGTCTGTGAGGGCAAGCAGCCTTTTGGCATGCTCTTGGCTCCATAAAAACACTGCTGAGGAGCAACGGAAGTGACTCCCACTATTTGAACAGACAGGTCACCCGACTCCCAAAGTTACAGCAGCTGATGCCTCTGGAGCGCTGGCTGCTCCCTAAGCCCTGGGGAGAGCTGAGGAAGAGCCTAAGCTGCGTGGGAACTGTGGTTTGAACCTGGAAGGATGGTGCCAAATCAGTTCAGCATTCTCCCAATGAGGGGCTGTTTGTTCTAACTGTGATAAAAGTAGGCTGAGGCAGGTGAAAGTAGGGCCCATGCTGGTGGCTGCTCAAGTGCTTGAAATACCAGTGCTGTGTATTTTCATGATCCCTTTCCCATCCATTTTCAGGAAGGTGTTGTTTTGGTTGTTTTTTCTGGGTTTTTTTTTCTTCTTCTTTCTTTTCTCTCCCCCTTCTTCTTTCCTCTTTCTTTTCTCTCCCCCTTCTTCTTTCTTCTTTCTTTTCTCTCCCCCTTCTTCTTTCTTCTTTCTTTTCTCTCCTGTTTTACGTGCAATTTCACCTTCAAAGGTTTTCCTTCCTCTTTCTGAACTTCTCTTTTAATTCTATTAAAATAAATTTCTTTCAGATTCACAGTTTGCTTGTTTGTTTTTCCAGGCTGTTCAGTAGTTACTGAGATAATTTCTACTTGTGGGTTATTTTACATAGGTGGGATCATCTTGATTGCCCTTCGGAGTCATTATGCAGCTCTTCATCAAATCTCGGGGCATTTGAGATTCTTGTTTAAGCAGATGACACACTTTTATGAGTAGCATCCCATGTTTGCCATGTGTATGTGTCTAAGGGTGTGCCTGCATACACCCATATTTCCCTGTGCAGTTTTCCATTTAGTCCTTGCGGCACATTTGATGGGAGGGTTTTGAGGAAGACCAAAAGCCTGACATTGGGGAGCAAGGACTACTTATGGCAAGTTTAGTATGTTTTAATGGAGGTTTAGCAAAAGAACATGGTTGGCATGCTCTGAACACTGAAAGGGTCACACACTGACGTGTAGCCAAGTGTTATGTACAGACTTGAAAACCAGTTCAGAGTTAGCTTTTCTGAATCATCCCAGATTTTCATATTGACTCTCACATTATAAATAGGATTTCTGTCCAGATGCTTGCAGCCCTTCCTGATCTTCCAGTCGTTAGACATCTGAACTGTTTCTGTTCTGCAGATCTGTCAGCCATTGGGTCTCCACAGTAGGAGCAGAACTTCTTGAGCCTAGAAAAAAAATGCTAGAAATAATTATTACTCCTTTCTCTTCTTGCTCTAGAAGAGGCATAAAGCAAGAAGGAGCCTTTTTTAACTTGCCAGTTATTTCCGTTTCCTGCTCCTGTAGGAAAATTCTGTAGGCAGCCCCATTATATCTTCCCTGTAATAAACTTCATCATTCTGAAAAGCAGTGATGTTTCTTGTTCTCATTAGAGCTTTCCTTCAGAATGTCACTATTTTGTCTTCCTAATTTCCAGCTTAAAGTTATTCACAATTAGTTTCCATTTTCTAATTGCACCCACAAAGTGCCCTTCATCTGTTGTCTCCCTTGTTGGTGTTTCCCCACCTTATGTATTTTTGAAGAAGGGCCATGTACACGCTCATCTGTCAGCTGTGAAGCTAAGTGAGCCAAGATCTTTTAGTCACATCTCACAAGAGAGACTGTGTTCCTTTCATCCTCAAAATAGACTTTTTGGTGTACCTGTTCCCAGCTGAATTAACCTTTCATGAGCAGATGGCCAGAACTGTACACATTATTCCTGATGCATTTTCACAGTGCTTTTAGATATACATACATACGTATATATGTGTATGTGTGCATGGTATTAAAGCTTTCTATCTGCTCTGGAGGCTTCCTGATGCATGTTCTAATCCCATGTGCTTCATCCATGGCAGTATTACAACAATAGCTCCAAGTTAACCATTCAAAACAGGTGCACTTGAGTTTGTCTTTATCCAGCTGTTGAATGCTCAAATTTTATACAAAATTATAGTCTATAACTATGTCATTTAGGGATTAAACTAAATTCATTACATTTTAATTAAATTAACCTGATTTCTGTTTCTCCACTCTTTGATGTTATGCAGTCCTTCGTGTGAAATATTCTGGTGCTTCTGCTAAGGAGAGAGTCTGGTAGCTTGGTGCCATCACCAAGGTATCTGACTTAGCTTAAATATAGTGATGTTATTTACTTAGGTTTCAGTAAATTGTTTCATGGAAAGATTATTGCTTCTCTTTGCATTAGGGACTTGAAATTCCTTGTTGTCCTCCCTTCTGCCTGGGATGCCAGCAAGAGAGCACAAGAGACTGCTCCTTACTCTCAGCTCTGATAGCTGTTGCTTCAGTGGCCCAGTGTGTCAAAGAGAAACAGCAAGAGGATGTTCAGGGGGTAACAGAGGGTTGCTGTGTACAAACTAAATCTTTCTCACAGCTGCCTGGCTTATCACTAGGCCAGGGTTGTGCAGAGTCTTACAGAGACAGGTCTGTGTTACCCCATGAGACCCCACCAGATTTCACAGTCAGAGTGACAGTGATAGATCTCTCTGATTCAATACTCTTGGGTTTTGTTTAATTTGAAAAAAAATCCAACGACCAAACTTCTTCTAACTTTGCCTTTTTTATCCTGAGATTAGCTAAAATTTAGCTTGAGAAAATGTACATCTGAGGGGAACATCTGTCAAAGTTTATTGACTTACAGCCCACTGAAACAGAGGTTATGGTTGCTTTTTGCTGTTTTCTCTTTGAAGGGTGTGAGCTGTCTTTCTTGAGTGGTGATATTCAAGTGAAATAAAAGGTTAATACAAGATCTGGGCAAATAATGGTTCATTTCCTACAGTGCCACCAGCTGAATAGGGCTTCAGCTGCATTGTGTGCTAAAAAGTGATGACTTAGAATGGGCTAAAGCTGACCACGGGCCTGGAGCGACTGTAGTACGGCAGAAACTTGCAGAAACAACTGGTTTCATTAAAGCTGAAAAAGAATGTTGTTTTCCCCCCTTCTTGTGTAAGTAGGGTGTTCTGAAGGTTTTCTGGTGATGGTAGATACCTGCTAAGAAGCAGCAAGATTTCAAGAACAAAGCTTCTTGCATGTATGTAGGGAAATGTTTAAGTAATTTATTTAGTAATGCTTATGCTTTAGTAAGGAATTTTAATTTATTTTTTCTTTTATAAGTGCTTCCGGAAAAGCTGCTAGATCACAACCGTGTAATAGTCCATTTATCCAGAGAGCAAGTGCTGCCTAGCCCTTTGCCTGGCATTGTCCGTGGCTCACCTGCCAGTCTAGGCTTCCTTGAGAGGCTGCTGGTGGCCATTTTCCTGTCTGATCGCTCCTCCATCACCCTGTGGAGGTCTGAGAAGTTATGCTTTGCTGAAAGCTGTGATAGTTTTATGTTGCAGACTGCAGACCGTTAGAAATTCAACCAAGTACAAGCTCATCTTGTGGCAGTGAAGCTGATTTATGAGGGTGCTCCCTGGGAGGGCTGCATGGCATTCGCTGTGCCAAGGGAACGCTGTCTCTGTGGCTGCTGATTCTGGAGAGAAACCAGATGCTGCTTCTCAACTATTATTCTGCCAGCTTCTCTTTCTGCTCTGCTGCTATGTAGTTCTACCAGAGAGGATTTTCTTCTGGAAAAAAATGTGAGTTTTACACTATTACCTAGAGTCTTTTCACCTATGCTAGCAATGTTACTTAGTGCTGCTTCCCCTGGGGCTGCGGCGTGTACCCTGAAATGCGTCAGTGTGTTGCCATAACCGCTGAGCGCTTCGTTGTTTCCTTAATCCGTGCTGACTCCATCGTTTCTGGGTATTATCAGAAAAGTGCTCACCTCAGTAGCAATTGTGTATGGTCCACTAGACTTCGTGTTCTTGCCTGCGTCATCACATGAAGTGGCGTTGGAACTGGCTAGACCTTCCCTCCAAAGAGAGGAGAAAACAAAGGGAAGGAAGAGCGTAAGTGGCTCTTCTTAGCAGAAGAAAGAGGATTTGTTTTCACAGACTAAGCTGCTAATGCTGCATGACATAAAGAAAGGTAAGAGAGCTGCTAAGTCTTTCAGGAGGGTTGTGGGGACAGAGAATGCTCTCCAAGGAGGATATAAAAATGACAATACAAGTGAAATTATGGAAAGAAAAAATAAGCCCCTGCAAGAGGAAGGTTGGGCAGCAGGCAGCTGTTATGATGTCTACATCAAGGAAGCCAGGGCCAGTAGAGGCTGGTGAAGATCATCCTCCAAGTAACGGAAGAGAAGATCCATAGGCAACGGAAGAGAAACTTATAAAGAGTAAGGGGCCTAATTTTCCTTACCTTTCTCCAAAATAATTTCCTATAGCTGCACTGCTTGGAAGAGTAACTGCATCAGAATTGATTGTTCCTCTACAAACTACTCTGGCTTCCATTGATTGGTAACAAATAAGCTTCCAAGGCCAAAGGTGAAAAATGTCTTCTGCTGATGTAGTTATTTTCTGAAAGAGGAAGAAGTATATGAATTACAAGAGAAAGATATCAAAGACAGAGTGTCTTTCTGAAGGAAGGGTGCTGAAGGACCAATAAATGAGTGAGTATTTAGCTGGGAAGCCTCTAAATCACCTTCACAAAACGTGAGAAGTAAGAAAAAAATTTTGCAGTGTGATGAGATTTGGTGAGCTGACTGATACAGAGGTGGAGGAAAATCTGTTTAGGTATGCAGTAGGTTACCCATGGAAAGAGAAGATCCCAGTACAAGATGTGATGAGATACCTTAGTGTTCCTGACAAATCTGAGACTTTCCTAAGAATCAAACAGGATGTCCTGAGTATTGTCTAGATCTTTGATGTAGTTATGAGTGGGACATGGTGAAAAGAACGGGTGGCAAAAGCAAGGCCAGCTTGCTCTAGGCACTCACCAGGCTTTCTGGAGTTGGTCATGTCTGTTTATATGCCATTTTACCTCCTGGAAATGAAGATCTGAAACAGCACAGCCATACACAGTTATACGTGTTTTGGTATTTTCCCCAAATTAAGCTTATTTTAATGCACTGAATTTTTAGCATTCTAGAGAAATAAAAGTGCCACTGATTCCTGGCAAGATCTACCCTTACCTCTTTCCACAGGTTTTGCTATATTTGCTATCTGAGCTTCTCGTGTGCTGGACAACACAAAGCAGGACTGCTTCAAAACAGAACAGTTGACTTGTTATTAGTAGCTTGTTTGTTTGTCCTCAGGCCTATTTATAAAAACAGCCCCAAGCAGGGAATTCTGCCAGCAGCCCAACCACGAAACAATTAGAGATCTTTTCTTGGAGTAATGTGTTCAAATCTATGTAATAATTTAGCAGCAAACCATAGCCTCTGCTCACGTGTGTATGAAAGTAGCCATTTTTGTGTGCAGCATTTTTTTAAATTTTTTTTTTTTTTAGGTATAAAGACATAAATCCCCAGTCTCAAAAAAGTATCCCTGTTAATGCATATAAAAATACAAAATTTTGCTTACAGGCGTCACTGCCAGTTTAGTGAAACCAGGCACGGTAAGATATGCAGAACTCAAAATGGTCAAAGAAATATTAATCAGAGTAAAAATAGGCGGCAAATTCAGAGGAAGAATTCAAGGGACTGGTACTCACAAAGGGCCAGGCTTTCCAGCTCCTTCCAGTTAGATTTAAGAGGAAAAAAAACCAAACAAAGGAAACCACTCCATGCGGGAGAAGATTCATCTTATTCTGAAAGGACATAGTAATGCCTGTTTTTACTGCTGGTATGATACTTGACAGATTTCAGTTCATGGGGGTGATAGCTGATTGATTGGTTTGGCACGGTTAGTGTTGCAATGCAGATGAGATGTGCTCTTTAATTAGTGGATTTACAACCATAGGCACCAAATGATAGTCCCTTGGTGGTGAAAATAAGCTCGAAGCGGAAGGAGGCTTAAACATTTGGATCTGGCTTTTGGTTTTGTTCAGGCTGCTGTACCTTGCAGAGCAAGAGGATTTTGTGAGGGTAGTGTGTTAAACAGTGGACTCCAGTAAACAAGTCTAGTAAATCTTACGAAAGGTGGGAATGTTCAGATGAGACTTTGAGGGGAACTCCTCTGCAGTGGGGATTGCACACTCTGCAGAAGGCTGGATCGCTTCTCACTACAAAGGTCAAAAGTCATGAAGCAGAACATCTCTGCTTGGAGAACATGCATTTGTTATTCAGATTGGTTGTATCTCAAGGGTTTGAAATGTTCTTTGTGAACTTGAAATATGTGTCTGTGTTTGCTAGATGTGACGCAAGGTTTTGACAGTTTTGCATTTGATTTATAACTTGAGCCTTAAGGAAGACCTAGAATCTGGGAGTTATCCCCAAATCACTATGGAACTTGTTAGATCTTAGGTATTTTTTTTAAAAAAAAACCCCTCTTACTATTTTACTTAATTCTTCCTTGGAGGGAAAACAAACCAGCCTGGCTGCTTCCATGGAGAGGTGTGGCAGGGACAGTCTATCCCTCAGATAATTTAGGCCCAGATTATGTAAATACACCCTGGAAACATTTCATCTCTGCATTGATATCTGAAGATTGAGGCAAAGACCGAAGTAGCTTAAAAATCAACTGCCGTGCATAGGAGAAGAACTGGAAACTCAGAAATCTGGTCTCCTTTTCCTGAGTACACATATTTGTGGAAAATATGTTCTGTCAAAGGTATGACAGAGACAGAGTCACTGCATCTCCAACACGTGCAGCAAATGGGAGGGATATGGAGCATGGATGGTGGAAGCCCCCAGTGTTGTCTGCTTCTTCCATGCAGCAGCCTGGCAACATGAATGAGAAAGTTTGTATTTTAAGATGCAGACTCTGCCCCTGCTCACTCTTCAGGTTGATGAAAGAAGACTAATGTCAAATTTTTGATGCTGTGGCTCAAGAGTGAGGTCTACCAGCATTGAAGAGTGTACGTATCTTTTGAACTAGGAGTTGAGGATGTTGGAAGGAATCCTATAGCATTTGTATAGGCTTTTTTTCTAATGACTTGTTTACTTCGTCATGTGCAAGCTAATGTTGAATATTGGGCTAGGGAGCAGATGCAGAATTTAACAACACAATGTTAAACTCTGCAAAGTTAGTGACAGGTTTGGGTGGTTTTTTTTCTTGTTGTCCTTCCCCTCCCTACACTGTCATTTTCCTTGTTTTCTTTAGCATTTAAAAATGTGGAGCTGAGCAGAAATGCAGCTCTCAGTCTCAGTTCCTCCTTTTTGCACAAAGCCCTTGCTTGATTGCCTTGCTCTCCCTTCGCCACAGATTATTTCAGCCATTCTTCTTTATAGAAAGGGTTAAGATCTGATGATGTTGAAACCAGTCTCCTGTTTACAGTCGTTGCTGAACTGTAGTATGGAAATTTCCATCTGCGGCAAGATTAAAAAAAAAAATCCCTGCTGATTTTGTGAACATTGAGATCCAAATAAAGAAATAGTGGCTGAATCAAGCATATTAATTCTGATTAGCACATACAGTGTGTTCAGCCAAAGAGATCTAAGCTTATAGCCCCCCATCCTCTGAAGAAATTAGCTTGCTCTGCTGCTACAGCCAGCAAAGGTTTTTTTCAGCATCAGCAGGAGAACAACAGTTTTGCTTGCAGAGGTAAACCACTCAACTCTGATAATCTTTGTATTGAGGTCTCCTAAAGGGCAGTGCTTCCTTTTTTACTGGAGATATGATCAAGGTAAAAAAAAATAAAATATTGACTTTGTAACTATTGGGAGCAGTGAGTTGGGGTTTGTTAATTTAGCTCTTTCGTGTGTTTGGGCAATGACAAGTGCAAGGATGTCGCTGCTTTTGGAGAGTACTGTTCAGAATGCAAGATGTCTGTGATAGATTTAAGTCTCTGTTTTGATTATTTCAGGAAGGAAAAAAAGATCTGTGGATCCTACAGGCCTTTGGAAGAAACTAGACAGTTGCTTAACTTCTCTAAAAACAAGCCCGGTGCTGTCTCTATTTCACACGCTGTGTTTTACACGTTTCCAGCATTACAAGGGGTGTAATTTCACATAGAAGTTGTGCTGGATTTTCCATATCAGTTCGGAGCACACACTAATAAAACACCTATCTCCCTGCAACCACAGCTTCCTCTCTTGCACCTTCCACAGCTCAGCAGCGTAACAGTCTCATGGTGTTTGCCCTGGGCACAGAAGAGTTCACTGCTTGTATTTAAAACACTGAAAGCCTTAAAAAGCTGCATTGAAGACTCTGATATTTTCTGTTAATCCTGGAATTTAAATGATTGTCTCTGTGTTAAATTCCTGACAGTAGCAGGTTACAAAAAACAAGCTTTATGACAGAACGCACAAGTTGTGGTTTGGGGAAGAAATCTTTTTTTTTCCCCAAGTTGATGCTTTTTAGTTGTGTACGTGTTAAGGTTTGTCAGTGGGCCAGTCTGGGAAGGAGCATTCGGTATGTTTGTGAACTGTATTGCTGGTCTGTGTGCCACTGAGAGGCAGGAATCTTTCCTTTCTTTTTTTTTCTGATCCCTTTCTTGTGGGCTGTGTGCTCAGTGCTCACTTGAGCACTCTTGTAGGCTGGCTAATGAGCTTGGTGATCTCTGCATCTTCAGGCTACTTGAAGTGACTGCAGTTTTCATGAGAGCAAAATCGAGGGTGTTTCACTTCCTTCTGTTTTGCTTTTAGGATAAGTTAAAATGTTCTCATGCCGTTGTAAACCTCAACCCAAAGTTCTGCATAAGCAATAATAGGTTTAATAATTCCACACTATAGTGATTCATATAATAAATATCATTTTCAGAGGCCTTTTTGAGCATTACACAACTGTCACAACACTTTTGCTGTAAAAGAGCATTATGCTCATTTTTATTTTTTTTTAGCTGGAGAAACCCCTTGCTGAAGCACAGAGCTGTGCTGAAAGCAGGAGTGAAACAAATGGGATGGATTCCAGCATTGCCTTTCGCCAGAATAAGACAGGATGCCTTGGGTTTGCTTGGCAGGGGAGAATGTATGATAATTCATAACCTCTATACTTGCTGGGAAGAGCAAACATCCCCAGACAGCATCCAAGGGGGCTGTACCACCCGTGTTTTTAACTGACAGCTGCGGGTGATCTCCTGTTGGATGGCACAGAAGGTGGCTGGGTCTCTCTCTGTTGCTGTGTTGCTGACATGTAGAGGTGTTGGCCTCATGCTTGCTAGCTTGCTGGTTCAGGGCACACTGGAACAGTCAAGTGGGATTAGCCCGGGGGAATGAGGAAACACTGTAAGAATCAAGATCAGAATTTGTTTTTAAGCTGCCTGCCTGCCTTTGGGCTGCCAGTCTTCATGTGGAACGTTACGTGTGGCACAAGGAACACTTCAGTGATTTCTTTTAGGTAGCTTTTTTTTTTCTATTTTTTTTTTTAGTCATGGAGTTGTTTCCCTGGTAGTGTCCTTGGAATAAAGTCAGGTGAACATTACAAAGGAGAATGTGGATGTGCAGATGAAATGCTGATGTAAACAGTGTTCCCAACGCAGCACTCACCCATCCCTTTCAGGCACTGCCCTGATCTCAGGGTGCATTTCTAAACAATGCTCTACAAGCAGCTGTCAAGAGAACACCCTTGTGCCATTATTAATGATGGACCATGGTCTCTCGAGCTTCACCAGTGGTGGGAAAGGCAGTGAAATAAGAGGAAGGCTTCTGTGCTCCTTGCTATTCCTAAAGCCGTGCCTTGAAAGAACAGAAAAATCTGTTTCACAGCTTTTTTTCCCAGACAGTCCCATTGTTTTTGCATGCATACACAGTCTTCCTAATTTGTACAGAAAGACAAATCTACAGTGGAAGAAAGAATATCTTAAAAATGAGACAAAACCCACACACAGCTCGGGGGGAGATCACAAGAAGTATTCCAAGCTTTATTGTCGCAGAGAGATGCGCTTGTAAGCTATAGCTGGGTCTGCATGTGCGGGTTTGTTTGGTAAAACATAGGCACTTAAGATTAGAGGTGAGATTCTGGCAGTGGTCAAGCCAGTGGGATTTTTGCCAGGGATTTTAATCAGAGCCAGAATTTCACCCTAGGTCTATAATCTTGTGTAATCTCTCTCTGAAGTCACATGGATTTTTAACCAATGTCTTATATAACACCAAAATAATTCACTATCCACCCAATATTGTCTGTTTTTCTGCATAACCAGAACTGAATGTTCCAAGAGTATTTTCCAAAAACTGAGATTATACTGAATTTAAAATACGATTTTATCATTTTTCCTTTTCTGAAATAGGAAATGTTTGTAGAGTCACGTTGCTCATGTGGGTATATTTTCCTTTTATCCCCCTGGTCTGACCTCATAGCCAACCACACCTTAAGCTTGAGGTTGGGATAAGGTTTTATGTAGATTCCTTCCAACCTGAACTATCTGATGTGGTGATAGGACAAGGGACTGTGGTTTTAAACTAGAGCAGGGTAGACTTAGGTTAGACATATAGGGAGAAGCTCTTTATTTTGAGGTTGGTGAGACACTGGAACCAGTTGCCCAGGGAAGTTGTGGATGCTTCATCCCTGGAAGTGTTTAAGCC
Organism: Actenoides lindsayi; assembly: GCA_025331215.1. Lineage (NCBI taxonomy): Eukaryota > Metazoa > Chordata > Aves > Coraciiformes > Alcedinidae > Actenoides > Actenoides lindsayi. The sequence continues at coordinate 28,146 of WTSP01026178.1, forward strand.
CAGGCTGGATGAGGTTTTGTGCAACCTGGTCTAGTGGGAGATGTCCTTGCCCATGGCAGGGGGGTTGGAACTAGATGAACTTGTAAGGTCCCTTCTTACTCAAGCCATTCTATGATGATCTTATGGTCCTGTTTTGGGTCTTAGGGAAATGCCTTTTAGACTTATCTGCTAGTTAAGAAACTGATAGGCGGCTGAAAATGCAGTTTGTCTCCTTAAAATGAATATAATTATCAACCATAGTTCCAAGTAAGACTTTCTGAGTTTGGATTCATATCACTGCCTATTTGGGCCTCTGTAACCAGGGACTGGCTCTACTGAAAGCTTAGGAAATTCCATCTCCAGCTTACCTGGACCCAGAATTTCATTCTATTGGCAATGCAACATCCAGAGTTCTTAAGACTGCAGATGTGTTTTGAGCCTACTGAGCGAAAAAGGTGAGGTGGAAACACCTTCAGTAGAATAGTAAAATGCTTCCATGTCAGAGTGAATTAGGGGAGTATCAAACAAAAACATTATTTTGAGGCCAGAAGTCCCATGTTGTTTTGAAAGGGGTCATTTCTTTCAGGTCATCAAGGATGATGAACTTTTGAAGGTTTTCAAGACACCACTGGCTAAAGCCCTGAGCAACCTTGTTGGAGTTCACTGTTGACCTTGCTTTCAGCAGGACATTGGACTAGAGACTTGGAAGTCCCTCCCACTTTGAGTTGTTTTGTGATCTTGAATCATGCACAGATCTTTGAAGAAACATTAGTAGGTCCTTGTCAAATCCAGGCTGAAAATTAACAGGTGATAACACATCAGATAGTCTTTCCTAGTGAAAATTGTTTTTAACTTCTGTACTTGTGGAAGACTGAAGGCTGGATTCTTGCATTACATTTAAATTCCTCATCAGAGTCCTACCCTGTGATTAATGTACTTGAGGCTTCAGTATCAATTACATTCAGAATTGGAGATCAGGGGTGGAAGGGATGTAACAGGTCAAACACAAGTGCTTGAGGTTGATGGAGAAATTACTGTATAATATTCCTTGACCACTGCAGAAATCAAAGTACATGGGAAGAACAGCCTGGGAGGGATTTATATATTTATATATATATTTTTAATTTATATAATATTTATGCTCAAAGCTGAGGAAGGGCTTCAACAGAAACAAACGCAGGATAAATTATTTAGTAGAAGTCAAAGTATGTCAGCTACAGAGATGAATCTTAATTCTGTGTCCTGTTGATTTGATGATGTGATTTTCCAGGATGTAGGAACTGTCATCTATGTGTCTGAAGATTTTCTACTCCCCAACAGCAGCGTCTTAATTCAGGAGTACAATTGCTGTCAACCTGGACAGGTTTATATATATACATTTTAATTTACAAACAGTTAAAGAAAACTTTCTGTCTATGTGAAGTCATCTATATTGTCAGTTTAACGAGGTGCCTTTTTTAACCTTATAGTTATACCTTGGTATTTTGGGTTTTTTAAAAATAATCAGCTGGAAGTTCCTGTTTCTTTGTGGCTTCTTTATGTGATGATTATCTTAATATTTTTTTAACCTTTAATTTCCTTTCAGTTCTTCCCCTCTTAAAACTTCTGCCTTTACAGTTCAGTCAGGTCTGAATGCTTGTGCAATTATCTGACTCTGAGTTTGCCGTGGAGCACATCTTCTTTGAAAAGTTACGAGTTTTCTTTGGTGAGGGTTAACTTTATATTGTAGTTGAATGTTCCAGCCTGGGAATTCTTTCAAGTGGCAGATTAAGAGGTTTATGAAGAGGTTTGTCTAAAGTACTTCGGAATGCAGGATTTGCAATAGCAGGTGAAATAATTTGTCAGTTAAGTCTGGTAACCTGCCTCCAGCAGTTGTCAGTTGCTAATGCTGGGGTGAAAATTTGTTCTCTTTTCTCAGCCTCCCTTGTACAGTTGGGGTGGTACTTGTACAGTGCATTACAGGATAACTGTGGGAACACATAGATTGTGTTTTAAAAGAGCAATTAAGTGCCTTACACTGCAAACTTGACACATATTGTGAACTTTTTAATTTGGTAGAGAAAGTTCCAGACTGTAAATCTGGGGTTTGTTCACCAGGACCCCCAGGTCCCTTTCCCCTACGCTGCTTTCCAACAAGTCAGTCCCCAGCCTATACTGGTAGAAGGGGTTGTTCTTGCCCAGATGCAAGACTCTACACTTGTCCTTGTTGTATTTCATTAAGTTTCTCCCTGCCCAACTCTCCAGCCTGTCCAGGTCTCGCTGAATGGCAGCACAGCCTTCCAGTGTGTCTGCCACTCCTCCCAGTTTTGTAACTTCTCCTAGTTTTGTATCATCAGCAAACTTGTTGTTCCCTCAACCAAGTCACTGATTAATTTATTATACAAATATCATCACAGCAAGCCCACTATGGTAGAACAGGCCTTTCCTCTGTGTTTCTGCTTTCATCACTGTTACCCAGACAGCATATGAAGAAAAATCCATACGTAACAAAGCAAACAATGGTGTGACTTGGTGTTACAGTATAGTGACAGCTGGTTCACCTCTCCCAACACCAGTCTTTATCTTCTAATGGGTTATGGAGTTGCTTGCAGGAGGGTGTGTTGGCTGAAGAACATTAATGTGTCAGGACACTTCTTACTCTGGAATCTGTGATTGAATTTATGGGCAGTCTTTGTACTTCATTCTCACTGTGAGCAGAATGGAAAGTGCTCGTGTATTTTGCAAGAATGCCGAGATGTAGCTCAAGTGTTTGGTGAATGGCTTGGGTGGGGCCTTAGCCTGCACGGAGCATTTTGCAATGTAAATGTAGAATATTAAAAAAAAACCTGATCAGAAAATCTACTTGATCTGTTTGCAAGTTAAACTTTGTACCTTTTCTGGAGCTCTCTTTCCCAAAAGTGATCCCTGAGTTTTGCTGAAGGGAAGGTGCAGTTTCTGCCAACTTAATGCCCTGTTTCTGGTGACAAAGCATAGGGGATTGTGCAGACAAGAGTACTTGAGAGACAAAGAGGTTGGCACATACCGGACCTTGCCCATTCACTGTGGGAGCAGAGGGCTGGCTGGAATCCACTGTCCAGAAATCTCAGTTATTAAAGTTCTGAATGCACGGCGAAAATGGAGTTGATGTGGCTGAGGGAACAAACAAGAATGGATATCGGTATCGACGTGTTTGTTCATGTGCTTCAGGGGTTATCTTCTATGTTGATTGTGTAATTTGTTGGAAACAGTAGACTTTGCGTAGAGTCCTCTTTGTGGAAAGTTGTCCTCTTGCGTGAGTGGTTTGAATACATAAGCACTGAATGAAAGGGAAAAAAATTGATGACCAATGTTGCAATTGTAAGAATATATTGAAGACTCTAGCACGTGAGAGAGCTATTAGAGCCACTTAAGACCGGGACTATTCAAATAGATTTTTTTTTTTTTTTTTCTTTTAATTTGTGATGTGTGGTGAAGGGAGCCACATCTAATGTTACAAAAACTATACTTAATTCCTGCTGTGCATCATCAGACAGCTCATAATTATATTGTCTGTTGTGGGAGAAAACAATCGAAACCAGAATGGATTCAGCCTTTTATGAAATCAAAGCCAAGCTCTTAAACCCCACGTCTGTGATACACCTTCTGGAAGCATTGGCTTCCTGTTCTGGACCTTAGGAGATCACTCAGCCCAGCCTCTTGCACTAAAGACTGGATTGAGGTCATGATGGCTGGCCAGCAGGTCACACAGCAAGCAGGACTGATGACAAGGGGGATCGTCTGCTTGAGCAGCACATGCTGCTCCCACAACCAACTGTCTCATCCCAATCCTGCATGCTAACAGATGTGCAGGTTGAAGACCTGCTTCTGCTGAGACCCAGTGAGAGGAGATGATGCTATGGCCTCCCTCATTCGAAAACAGCTTTCCATGAAATTGGAGTGCGTGGAATGTTACAAAACTGATATCCAGCCTCCAAAGGTAACAAAACCAAGCCACCTCTAGCTAAACTGTTTTGGTAGAAGTTGTTGCTAGTAGGGTATTGCCACCTCCCAAAGCACCAGGTTCTGGAATAACCCTTGGTAGTCTTTTAAACTTTATTGTCATCTTGACAAGAAATTATCCCTAGTGTCTAACTTAAATCTTATTTCCTTCAAATTAAGTTGATTTATTTTTGTTCTTGACTTAGTGACCATGGAGACTATTAGACCATTTAAGTGTTATTTCTTGTCTTCTCTTTCCTACTTTTGAAACCCCAGTTCTATCAATATATAGATGGTAATTGATACTCCTCCTCTTGTTCTCTGGAATGTTCCATTTTGGGGCACTGTGTTTTGAAGAAGCTCTGGACAAACAAGATATAGAAAGGAACTCACAAAAGTCTTATGAAATGGAAAAATAGCCTTTAATGCTGTCTGACAGCTCTCTTAGCATTCCCATTGTGACATTTGTCCTCTTCTGCAGCAGTTTTGTGTCACTGACTCATCCCCACGTATCCCTTTTGCCAGCCCAGCTAGTAGCCAGCTGTTCTTTGCTTCATATTTAGGCATTTCCTTCCTTCCTTTTTTTCTTTAGCACTTTGTAGTTAGTTTATAGTGTTTCATTTCATGCATGAGGATCATTTCTCAGTTGGCAAGATCATACTGGTTGCTCTTGCTGTCCCTAAAAAAGCTCAGAAACCTCATGCAGTCGAAGTGAAATTCTTTTGTAGTTATCATGAAATATCTTCTCCAATCTGTTATCCAGGTAATAAATAAAAGCACTGCCTGCAACCAGACCAACAGTAATGCTCTGCAGGAGTCTTCCAGCCTTAGTGTCAAGCCATGGCTAGTTACTAGTTTCCCTTTTGAAGGCTTTTTGAGAGGGGCATCTCTCACAGTGATTGGGTTTTTTTAATCTATACCTTATTCTGTAATTTGGTTATGAGAATGTCCTCTAATGTCCTGGCAATGTAAGAAGCTCTACAGAATTGAAGGCGTTATCATCTCTGCTGTTTCTTTGTGGCTCAGAGGCTGTTTACTGCTTCAGCTTAGATTAGTTTGTGATTTATCCTTAGCCCGTCCGTGTAAGGTATTTGTCTTATTCTCATCCGGGTAGCTGCAGTAATTCATTGATCCCCAAAAAGAATCTTAAATTATAAAATAGGGCCGTGCCTCCTGCTCTGTAATTCCTTCTTTTGAACAATGAAAAGTCCAATGCAGTCGTATTTATTTTATATATAAAATACATATTTTTGCATGCTTTTGCTTACTGTCTGTATACAAATGGAGAAAAATAGAGTTAAAGATTTCCTCTGCAGACCTTGGTGATGGGGTAGATGACAGTATGACTATTATTTGAGCAGAAAGTGCTGCTCGTCTTGGGGGAGAGCAGAGCGTTATTTCCTTTAGTGACAAGAATGTTTGAGAAGCTTCTATATGCACTTTTTTCCTCTGTGCTTAAAAATGACTGAGCTTTGTATTATTGCCAGTCTAAGATTGTTCTATCGCATAACACCTCATACATCTCTAGGCATATCCCCTAATTTATGTCCAAGCTGAAATCTTACAGCATCTGTGTGTAAACTGTGTTTTCTTGACTACTTTTATTTTTAAATTTTTTTGTAATACACCTATGCCATTCATGAGCTTTCACTGGGTCCAGGCAAACAGAGTAAGGGTCTCAAACAGACAGCCTTGTCTGTTGGTTTGTGACCTGGGAGATCTGGAATATGGAAACAAACCTGGAGAGGGGCTCTGGTGGGCAGTGGGGAGGAAAGCAGCCTTGTGCGAAGGAGGTAGTCCAAGTGGGGTTTGTGGAGCCAAAATGCCCCAGTGTAGTCCTTCCCTGGGTCAACTCTAGCTACTTTGGGTAAAAAAACCAAACGCAATGCTTGGCTGTTAGTTTGAACACTAGTTTAACTGTATGTGCTTGTGTGGGTGGGGTGGGAACTCCTGAGCTATCCTGTCTCTGACGGGGGAGTCCTGCTGCTCGAGGAGAAAGTTGCCATTTCCCAAAATCTCCTGGTGCATTTTTGCCGTGCTGAACAAAGGAATCAGGAGCATGTCCACATCTTCATCCCTCTGGGCAGTTCTCAGCCTTCGTTGAATTATGAGCTGTTCTTATAGTTTTGTTTGAAGTCCTTAATTCTGTAACAGTCCCTAATCCTCACCTTCCCAATTATCCAGGTGTAACCATTTTTGCTCACAGAGGCAGCCCCGGTAGCGGTGCCAAACACAGACTGTTTGCATTTCTCTAAGAAAAATCGCCGCAGAAAGAAGAATGCAAGTATAAACAAACTGCCTTGAGAAAGCAGCATCGGTGGAGAAGAAGCTGTTGAAGTGGAATAACGCCGTAAACCCGACCTTGATTGGATTTAAGACACTAATCGCTTTCCCTTGCACATAAGTCTCATATCTGTTGTTAACTTTAATGAGGCCTATGTGCCAAGCCTGCGAGGAGAATCGGTCCTTAATTCATCTCGCTGCTGAACTGTTTCGTTAGGAATCATTCCCTTGTCTCTCTGTTGAAGTCTCGGTCGGCGGCATTGACGCGGGCACAGACCTTGCAACGAGGAATTTGCCTCCGATCTGGTAGCTGTGAAGGAGAAATGGTGCCCGGGTAGATCCCAGGCATGTGCCAGCTAATGCGTGACTGAAGATCAAAAGCTCGTTAGCTCCTGCGGTGACTCTGGGTAAATGACTTCCTCTGGTTTGCTTTCCTTCATTTCTAATGATTTCTCCTTATCCTCTCGACAGAGCTATGGTGAAGGTCGATTAGAAGATGTTTGTAGAACTCTCTAGGCGTGAGAAGCTTTGTTTGCATTTTATGATGAACTCCATTCCTTATTAAACCAATCGGCATTTCTCTGAACTTCGATGTTAAACTTTGGCTTACAAATGTCTTATGCAGTTTCAGAAAAATGACTGCCAGGTGACAGGCTTCAACAAATTTTTGCAGTGGCTTAACGAGTATATTTGTAGTAACAATCTTATAAACCCAGAGTAAGTGAAGAACAACCCACAGATCCAGTGCACTGTGGAAAATCCTGATTTGTGACCACTTCATGCCTTCACCTTCATAACGTTTTTCATTTCTTAACTCTTCATTTTCATGCTAATTTGCCCTTTGTGTTGAAAAAGCTACTTCAGCCTGTTGGCAGCTCTGGAATGGGAGCAGACCTGTCAGTCCTTGGCAGCAGGTGAATGCCTTGTCCCTTGAAGAGCCATCCAGATTCACGTTTCCCCGGCAGCCAGCAGTTCAGCCAGGCTTCTTTGCTGCAGATCTTTTCTAGGGGAAATTCCTAGCTTATTTTCAAACTTCTGAATAACATTTTAGCTTCAGGATTTCTTTCTGCTCCCAGCACCCTGGGGGTTTGCCTGCTGGGCTGCCTTGTCTCCAGAATTGAGACTTTTTTGGCTGGAAGGTGGCATTATTCAGGAACTGCTCAAAAAACCTTACAACAATGTAAGATGGGCAACAAAGAGAACCAAAATTTAAGGTGTTTAGGCACTTTGAGGAAGGTAGGATGTTTTTCCTGGAGTCATTCTTAGTTGTTATAATTGATGTAAATATTTCTTTAGTTTTATGTAATATGTATTCATGGTCAAAAATATTTACAGGTATTAGCAGGGAAACACGGCCCGTGGATATTGTTGCTGTTGGCAATACAGTGCAGGTTCTGGACTGTTATTACGTGTTAATACATGATATTTGTTAGCAAATGGTACTTGAGAGTCATCAGTCGTTGGGAGGCCTGCTGTGGGTTGTTTTGGGCTGGTTTGGCTCTTTCACTGGCAAGTCTGAAGAGCCTTATCATTTGGGATAACATCAAATTACTCTTCACTGGGTTAAAAACTGGCTGGCTGGGCCCAGAGTTGTAGGGAATGGAGTTAAATCCAGTTGGCAGCTGGTCACAAGTGGTGTCCCCCAGGGCTCAGTTCTGGGGTCAGTCTTGTTCAATATCTTTAAAAATGATCTGGGTGAGGGGATTGAGTGCTTCCTCAGCAAGTTTGCGGACAACACCAAATTGGGTGGCAGTGTTGATCTGCTTGAGGACAGAGAGGCTCTGCAGAGGGATCTGGACATGATCGATGGGCCGAGGCCAGCTCTATGAGGGTTAATGAGGCCAAGTGCCAGGTCCTGCATTTCAGTCACAATAACCCAAGGCAACGCTACAGGCTTGGGGAGGAGTGGCTGGAAAGCTGCCCAGTGGAAAAGGACCTGGTTGTGCTGGTTGACACCCAGCTGAATATGAGCCAGCAGTGTGCCCAGGTGGCCAGGAAGGCCAATGGCATTCTGGCTTATATCAGAAATAGCTAGCAGAAGAAGGGAAGTGATCGTGCTTCTGTACTCAGCACTGGTGAGGCCACACATCAAGTATTGCGTTCAGTTCTAGGCCCCTGACCACAAGAAAGACCCTGAGTTGCTGGAGTGAGTTCAGAGAAGGGCAGCCAAACTAGTTGAGGGGTCTGGAGAACAAGTCCTGTGAGGAGAGGCTGAGGAAATTGGGATTGTTTAGTTTGGAGGAAAAGAGGCTGAGGGGGAGATCTTATTACTCTCTACAACTACCTGAAAGGAGGTTGTAGTGAGGTGACTTCAGTCTCTTCTCTCAAGTAAATAACAGTACTAGAGGAAATGGCCTGAAGTGGCACTGGGGGATGTTTAGATATCAGGAAGAATTTGTTTATTGAAAGAGTAGTCAGGTGCTGGAACGGGCTGCCCAGGGAGGTGGTGGAGTCATCATCCTTGGAGGTGTTCAAAAAAGTGTGTAGATGAGGCTCTTCAGGACATGCTCCAGTGGGATGGTGAAGTGTTGGCAGTTGAACGCAGTGATCTTAGAGGCCTTTTCAACTGTAACAATTCTGTGATTCTATGAAATTGTGTTTTCTCTAACCCTACACTCTTTCAACTGAAACTACAATTATTGCAGGTTGAGTTGGTGATAGCTTTTTGGCAAAAATTGTTTATTTCTTTTCCACTAATTACAATGCTCTGAGATCTCCTAAGTGAAACATATTGGATTATATATATACATATGGACTGTCAATCACGTTTTACTTTTCCTGTACTCTAGCTGCATTTCTACGTAGAAAAAATAAAGTGAATTATAGATTGTCACTTCTTTTGTAGATCTTACAATAAATGTCTTTGGTTAGTAGTAAAATTCTCAGGTGCTCGACCTCTGGCCAGTAATGATGCCTATAAAGCATTACATGGATGCCTGAAGTGTTTCTCTCAGCTTGGATTGTTGTTTGTGGAGATGGATGATAGGATTGGGATTTTGCCTTGTTTTTTCTCATATACAGCTTTACTGGGATGTTTGACAAACAACCATAAAGAGTCAGGGAAATTCTGACAACATTTCTATGATAGCTGTTGGCATGTTACATATAGGAGCCAATTATAAATGTGGTCCTTTCTGAATGGTTTTGCTCTCTTGGTTTACATCAGCCGAAATGGTGGATAGGGATATGTCTTTGTGAGGACCGATTCAACTGGTTGGGTTAGTTTTTCATCAGGATACAGGTGGAACCCCTAGAATCACTGGGAGATGTCTTCGAACTGCTCCAGCACTCCCTGGAGTCCCTGGGAAGACTCTGAAGGCAGGAGCACCTGGGATGCCACTGGCAAGGCCTGACACATGACTTACATGGAAGCCCCGTAGGGTTTCTTTGTGCCGTTGGTAGGTGAGTCCAACTGAAGCAGCTTCTGACTACTTGAGCTTTTCCTGGTCCAGTCAGATGTGCAGACTTTCCGTGTCCTTTCAGCTTTTCTTTAGGCTGGTCTAAAAGATGAGCTAGGGGCACGTGCTTGTTTGGCAGTGCCTCTTTGGGCTGCCACTGGTGTGTTGGGCCAGGCTGCAATTATCTTCAAAGCTTTTCTTTTAATAGACCTCTGTCTGGGGAGCAGCACACTTCAGCTGGTCGTGTTATCCCCTCACAGTCCTCTGGAAGTAGCATCCCTGGAGGTATGAAAAAATATGTTTAGATGAGGTACTTCAGGACATGCTCTAGTGGGATGGTGAGGTAGTTTTTTTTGGTTTTGATTCTGGATTTTGTTTGTTCGTGGGTTTTTTGTTTGCTGGGGTGAGGGTTTGTTTTGTTTTCTGGTGTTTTGTTGTTTTTTTCTGATGGTTGGACATGGTGATCTTAGAGGTCTTTTTCTAACCATGACAATTCTGTGTGTGTGAGCTTGAGGTTTCAGCAGAGGTGGTGATGAGAGAGACTGAGATTAAAGCAGGATAATCCCAATTTTCAGCCCCTGAAGGACAAAGCACAAAAGTTACTTCATAAGCCTGACCTGCACTGACACAACACTGGGACTGAGAAAAGATAATGTTGGAACATGTGTGTTGTGAGGTGTGCTTGGGATAAATTGTATCCTGTATGAGAAACTAGAGTGTGAGTCTAAGAGACAGGGAATTGATACTTAACGAGGATGAAAATTAAAGACTTTGTTTTTTACATGTGTATTGCTTGGCGGAACAAAGTGATGAAGGACAGAAATAAGAGGGAGCAAAAGAAGTGATTATGAGAAACACAGGCAAATGTGTTATTTTCAAAATTAGCCCACTGAATTGACAGTGCTGTATCAATCGATTAGCAAAATAAAATGAAATGCTCCCTAAAGTTGCATGATTTAGTAAACCTCAGTGCATTATAACCAGGTGAAGACAGTCAGCATGTCTGCTATTGGTTAAGGCAAGGATGGCATCACTGGTGTAGTAACTTCTTTTCATATCTGGAAAAAAAAAATCCTGGATGATACTTCTTGAAGACATCTGCTGCACTATTGTGCTTGCTGGCGGACTAACAGAAGACACATTCCCAAAGTAACAATACAGTTTCTTAATTAATTGAGAAATTCTAATAAATAAATAAATAAAGTTCTGTAATACACATTTTAAAAGTTTGTAAGGACCATGAGAGATTTATAAGGCAGCTGAAATATGAGAGGTGGGGGGGAAAAAAATGGAAAAAGAGAGAAACCAGAGAACATCAGATGAACACCTCAAAGTTTCGATCAGAAGAAATGGGAACAGAATATCAAAATCAGTTGAAATGTATTAGATGTTAGAACAGTTTTGGGATGTTTCAGTGGCATTATTGGGATATCATTGGAGTTTTTTCCAAGGACATCTGTGCATTCCCACTTAGGGGATCTGGTGTGGAGCTGTGAACTTCTTATTAAAATATTGTACAGTTGCAAAATCAGGCCTAAAATGCTGAGGTTGCTGAGATGGCTTTGATTTAACCTCTCTGCAGGTATTGTACATCCAGCAAAAACCTCTCACTCTGGTCAATTTGTGAAATGACAGACCTCCTTGTTTCAAACTTTTCCCTTGTTTTCCATCTCCTACATCTTGCCACATATTCTCTCTTCTTCCTGTCCATTCCTATGGACATTCTCTTGGCTGCAGTGCCATTTTTCTATATCTCTGTGACCTCCTGTTCTCCTGTTTCTATTCATGTGCACTCTTAAATCTCTCCATGCTGTTCTGTTACCTGCTCATCTGTCCCCTTGCTGTTACTCTTTGACTCTTCTGATAGCTCTGTGTCTCTCTTTCACTACTATGCTTTCCAGTCAGGCTTCATTTTCTTTGTCTTTGTCTCAGATCAGCAAGGGAAGCATAGAAAAAAGACCTTTTTGACCTCAATTTCTGTACCTGGGACTCCCCTGATCACAAGAGATGTGCAGAGCCATTTAGAGCTAAGACCTGCTTGTGTTCTGTATCCCCAGCTTGGGATATGCAGAGTAAAACAGATTTTATATATTTTTATCTTGCAGTTGTCTAATGAGTATGTGTGAGCTCTGGTTCTTTCTCATTGAAGATTTTTAGCTTCTTTTGTGAAATGTATGATTTGTTCTAGCTTTGGATAGATCACCAACATTAAACATCTCAAGTATTTTCCACAGTTGGGGCCAGAGGTGGAAAAAATACAGCTGGATAGAGTCTGGCAGAACATTTAATCTGTTTTTCTTAAGGGCTTCTTCAGCCTAGATGGGTGATGTGTCAGATCACCTGAGTGTGGAAAAGGTCGTTTCGGTGCTCGTTGTGTGGGCATGATGTGGCTGATCATGTGAAGAAGCACACAGATACATGCCACTTAGTGTGCTGGGGCTGCCTATATGTTGGTCAACCAACAGGAGAGGGCTTGGGACAGAATACCCTTTAGTGGCTCTCTGGAAGTCCACACAGCCCCATCTCTGCTGAAAAAGATAACAGTGTCCCTTTGAAGGGGGGAAATTTAAGTTTCCATTCCCTTTCATGATTAATGTTGTAGGTTCTTAGAGGGTTTTTTGCTGAAGTAAACTGGTAAGTAATAAATCATCTGTGTCTCTTTTATTATTTTTTTTAAGCTAGCTGACAGTTATTTCCTTCCTCTTTCTCTTTGAAGATCTGAACTCTTCTTTTGTAGTTGTTTGTTGAACTGTTGGCCCAAGGTCTAGTTGAGTTCTAAAACCTTTGCAGCTCTGTGGTTACAGAACATGTTATAACATCTCAGGAACTGCAAACTCACGCCAGAAAGTAAACAGCTATAACAGCAGCACAAAGAGCAGAGTTTTCTGTATTCTTTTGCACACTGATTGATGGTTGCCAAACATCCGCATCAGGTTTGGGGCCTGAATTGCTTGATCTTATGTTTGAGAGTTCAGACAAAAGTTGTTCATGGTTAACATAGTGTGAAACATGTATGTGATTCCAGTTGTTCTCTTCTCTAACCTTTCCATGGTGCTTCAAGCTTCCTCTTTGCTCATCACAAGTTACATCAAGAGTTTTGGTGAGTTTGAATTCCTCAAGCACAGGGAAACAGGAGATGGAGAAATCAAGCTAGACTGGCCTTGTTCTCAGTGGCAATCTTGTCTTGGTATTGGATTTCAAAAACCGTGTGTTTGATTCCAGAGAGGTTGTGGAGTCTCCTTCTCTAGAGACTTTCAAGATCCTCCTGGATCTGTTCCTGTGTGGCCTTCGCTGGGTGTTCCTGTATTGGCAGAGGGGTTGGACTCGATGATCTCCAGAGGTCTTTTCCAACCTCTACCATTCTATGATTCTATGACCTTATTTGTCTTTAATGGTTAGGAAAACCAGCTCTGGGGTTACTTTAGTTGGCAAAGGTAGCTGTCGGTAGAGAGCATGCTATGCGTTATTCGTGCATGGTGCTGATTTATTGTCTATTACAAATCAGAGGATTTGTTTGAATTTCTTAAGATTTTTCTGACTATTCCAGTCCAAATTAATATATAGCGACTTTACATAAGAATATGAAAGAAGTGTTGAAAGAATATTGGTGATGTTACAAAGTCAGTGCCTCAAAAGTTAGGAAATATTTGGATACATGTAGCTTCTCCAACTTAAATTCCTTTCTTTTCTACAGATGCATAAGCCTGTAATAAGCCATTGGATTTGTGCTAAGGCACCCTGCCAGGGCTTCAGCTTCCTTGGCACATATACTGACATTGGGCTACCAGCTTCTGTCCTCTCTTTGGAGAAGAAATGTCAATCACAAAGAAGAAGAACATATTTCTTGCAAAAGGGTGCTAGGCAAGTAGGTGATCTCCTGTAGAGCACAGGCCACATGTAGATGCTGTGGCAGATGTCAGTCCCGTGTCTTTGCTGTTGTCTAAGGTGGCAATAATGTCTATGTTAGACAACGAATGCTACCCTTCATATCCATTTACTATCCTATGACTTAAAACACTAGGTCATATGTAGACACCAGTGGTGAAACACCTGATCTTAGGTCTTAATCTTAGTTGATTCCTGTCCATCATGTCAGATTACCCAATCCTATCCTCAGGAGGTATAGACTCTGTTTAACTTTTTGGAGGTGGGCAACAGTGAACAGACAGACTCTTCTGAGAATTCCCAACAAATCTGTCTCTCTCTCATCCTGTGTCATCAGCCACTCAACACTGTCTCTACCTCATGACTGCTTCTTAATCCCAGTTTCCATTCTGTGGATGTCTGAGCTCAATTTCAATCCCCTTGCCCAGCAAGTGTTAGATTCTGTACCCTACCTCTCAGTCCCTGGCTCCTCTTGAGATACTTCCAGACACTGTAGCTGCTTCCTAGCTAGTCTGGCCCAGTTCTCTCTCATACTCCTCTTCTTTATTTGAGGATGTCAGTTGTTCAGTCCCACTGCTGCCAGTGTATAAAGTATCTGAATTCAGATGCACTTTTTTTTTAAGAATAGAAATGTTTGCCTGATGCAGTCTGCCCTGCCAAATCAAAACTTTGACCCAAACCAAGGAGGAGATAGAAATTTCCCTGTAAAATTCACCAGAAAATTGGTTCTTATACAGAAATGCCATATTTTCTGCAACATTTCTTAGAAATGGCTTAAATATTTTGGCTCAAGTTTTCCCAGCTAGTTCCTGTTTGGGGCAGATGCAGCTTTGGAAAATTTCTGCCCTCTCTCACTACAGTTTGGCAAGGCTCAAAGGCAACTTAAAACCGGTTGTTAAAAAAGGAATTGCCAAATAGTACATTCAGTTGCAATCTCTGTTTTGAGCTTGTGGCTGTAGCTGAAGCCCTATATCAAGTTTATGACTTTACAACTAGTTTTGTAAGGTATTAGAGCTGCTGACTTGCTGTGCAGCTTTCTGAAGTAGCTGACACAGGAACTGCCTCTTAGTGATTTTTATAAACTGAAGAAACTTAGCTGTGGACTGCTCTGTATTGTCCTGTTACCTCATTTCCTTCATGAAAAAAAGAAAGATATATTAATTTGGCCTGAGAGCTTAGTTTAAGCAGCTGAATGTTTGTGGTTACATCTGGAGGAACAAGCTGATCTAGTGGTTGCTTAGAACAACAAATTGAGTGTCTTAAAAAGATTTGCTTGCAATGGCACTTGTTGCCAGCGAGCATATTGTTGTGGGTGTATATACATGTGTGAGAGATGGAAGCTTGAAGATCCATCCCTGAAGTGCTGCACTTGTTTTTTGTTCAGTATGAATGAGTCCAATTCTTCCTAAGAGATGCTCATCTGTCAGCACTGATATGGGCCATATCCAAAAGTTTCATGCTAGAAGCATCTACAGAACACTTATTACACCCTACACACAGACACACACAACAGTCCCCAGTACATTTCACAGCTTGTAAGAGCAAGGCTTAGATCTGTCATGAAAACCAAAAGCCACCACCATAATGTGCTATGGGAAAGTGACTGGAATAATCAATAGTGCCAGCACCATTTTACTTTGAAATTTACTTTCCTGGCAGGAAGAATTTGTTAGATAGATATCCCAGGTGGCCCTGGAAAAGGGAGCGCACATAAAAAGATGAAAACAACCAAACAAAGCACTTTCATATCAGTGCAGGAAGGAAGAGGAGGATATCCCTCCTGTCCCAAATCTCCCAATTTGTTTTAACTTCAAGCATGTGAATCACTTCTTCTGCCAGTGATCCAATATTCAGTCCATGCGGGAACATAACGTTTGTCCTTTCAGTACATGGACCTCAAACTCTAGCACTAAGATAAATCTATCTATCTATCTATATTTGTAAAATTGAAGTGAGAAATGGATTCAGGAAGAAGTTTAGCCATGTAATATATTAGCAGATGTTGCTGGTGTTCAGTTTTCCCTGGATGGCTCTGAATTACTTGCCTGGGCACACCATGCCTTGAAAGACCCCAACTAAAATTGTCACGGACAGATTAAATAAAGGCTAAGAGATTTGGGGGGGATACTGGCTGTGCTGGCTTTCAGCTGGGACGTAGTCTGGAGTCTGACATGATACATCTGACATGACATCATTGACTGGCGTAGATATTGGACTTGGCTCTGGGGAAGGAAATTCCACCTTGGAATGCACTGCTAATGTCTCTGTGGTGGGAGGAAAAATAACAGACCTTGACATTCCTGTAGACAGCCCTATAGCACCACACTATGCTCCTGTCAGTGTTAGAAGTCACCCTGCATCACGCTTTGGGCAGGATGCCTGTTAGGAACAAGGTTGTACAGAAGAAGGGGAATAGTTATTATTCTCGCCTAAAAATAAGCACAGTATTAAGCTTCATATTACATTTAAATATAGTCTCAGTCAGTGGTCACTTCCTTCCATGACCTTGAAGTCTAGCATTTGAAATGGTGTTTTCCAGGCAGTTACAAGGGTTTAATTTTCTTCTCCCCGCTCCTTTCTGCTTCCCTTCCTCCTGCCCTAGAGAAAATAAACCGAAATAGCTCTCTCCTGATGCTTGAGATGCTTTTTACTCTATTAGACAAAAATCTGACTTCACAGTCTTCCTTCCAAAAGCAATGAAAGATTATCTTGCAAAGTTCAAGTCAGAGACGTTTTTCTTACTCCTTTCCCAGAAACAGCATCTGCCAACAGTGGAAATCTGTAGTGAGGGTCCTCAGAGAGGTAATCAGGCTCTAGCACCAAGGAAGGAATTCTGTAGAGAAAAACCTTTCATAAAAAAGCTCTCGCTGAGGTGGAAGGCAGTTTATTACACATGCCTGTGTGCTGTCAGAGTTTCAGCAGGAGGTCCTCAGGGATCTCCTGCAACTTGTTAAACATGGGTATTTCAGGAGCTTTAGAGTGAAAGGCTGAGGGACTGGGAAATTTGTTTTCAAAAGCTGCTTTGCAGTCAAGAAGAGAGGCCATGGTCCAGGAGAAACAAATATCTCCAGCTGTACATGGATGGAAATGTTTATTCTGTTTCAGGCCATTATAACTGGTAGCATATTATGCCACTTCAAGTGCTAGGAGGGAGCAATCCAGGAGTATTTTGTAGCTCTGATTCCTGGGGGTTTTTTTGTTGGTTTGGTTCTTTTTTTCCTTCCAAAATAGTTAACGCCTTGAGCGTTCCTGAAAAAAAATGATGCTAATAATACATACATCTAGTAATTAACATATTATAAAATAAAGTCCCTCTTCAGAATATGTTCATGAACTATAGGGAAAGGTTATCTTTGGCAGGAGGAGCACTGCAGAGGTATCCAACAGCAAGGGCAAGGTTGAAAGGCTTTCTGGGCTGGTTTGCATAGCCCTCAACTACTAGCTGTTTTTTGACCAAGATCTACAGGTGCTGTTTGTCATACTTATTCCTGGTGTCCTGGCCAAATGCTCCCTTAGGTTTTCTGATGCTGCCGATTTAATCTTTGTATCATAACTGCACTAAACAATACTTGTTTACCATATAATGTTCTGTAGAAAAACCAGTATGTATGTCTGAATAGCCTATTATCTAAAGAAGCCTCGAAGAACAACTAGAAGGGGAGAAATAAGACAGGTGAAGACAAAGATCCCATATACAGAAACGTTGTGAGAATAGCCAGTAATGAGTTTTCCTTTTCATGATGAATAGAGCTAAAGAAGAGTTGTGGTCATGCCTTCTTCTAAATTGATACTCCTGCATTTTGCACAAGTGGCTGCACAGCCTTGTGTGGGAAAGTGATTCTTGCTGATCAATCAATGGAATAAATAAAACCTGCCAAACTGAAGCACGCTTCTGCTCAGGTCTACACAGGGAGTCAGCTTAGAGATTGGGACTGGGACCCACATCCACCACCAGCTGCTTGCTCCTGTTTGAAAATCTGTATAGACTCATAAATACCAGAAAAGGATGGAAAAGACATTTTATCAAGTGTAGAAGAAGAATATGCTTTAAATTACTGAATGTTGCTCAAGAAACAGGATTTCAGCCTCCAACCTTCAAAACGGATGATCCTGCTGTTTGTGGGACTCGTTCCTGCTCAGAAACTAATCTGGTGTTGACAGCTTGAGGGAAGCATCTGGGCACTTGCAGGGTGATTTCTATAAGCTCAGCAAGCTTTTAGACATACGTTATCCAACACAGCACTGTAACATCCTTCTTCATGAAATGATATAACAAAGTGGTATTTTGAGGCATGGAAATGGTCTTGCTAGGAGGTTTTCAAGATGCAGTTGGACAAGGTGCTAGATTATCTCAGCTAGGCTCAACTACCCACAAAAAGCTGAACCAAATGATCTTTGAAGGTCCCTTCCAGCTTGGTCTATTCTATCACTTGGGGAATGTTTGATCAAATTGCTTAATTGTCTAAAGTTATAGAATATAATTTAGTATTCTGATTTCAGCCTTGAGTATTTCTGTGGCATAATTATGTTTTTGGTTAGAAGTGATGATAGCTGTCCAAGTGGGACATCTCTGATAACTTCTGGTTTTCCTCAGGGCTGGTTCCTTAGCTATACTGCTTGATTTTCCTCAGGTGAGGTGTAGCTAGCCATGAATCTCGCATGTCTACAACCTAATAATGACAATGAAAATGTTCTTGGTGGGGTTTTAATGTTGGCACACCTTATAAGCACAAGTGCTGTGCTAGGAGAATTAAAGTGAGTGCCAGGAAGATGCCCATAAAATAATCAGGCTGGATTATGTCTGTAGATAATGAGCAGTAGCTGTTGAGTAATAAATTAAAAAAATGGTGATGCCTGAAATACAGAAGTCCTTGTGAGTAAATGATAGAGTGAGGCAACTCAGTAGTGTTGGTAGGTTATCTGCCAGCTCACATAAACTGGTAGAGGTGTCACAAATTTGATGCAGTAAATAATGAATGACAGGTAAATAAAGAACAAGGTGGTTAAAAAGGATTTCTAGAGGGAAACCTCACACCTAGACCAATGATTGGAAACGCTGCTGGTGCCTCTGCTCATTTGAAAGGTTTTACTGTGACACTTTCTTCTTCACACATAGGCTCAGCTCTCCAAAGAGACGCTGAAGGCACAGTTATTAATATCATGGTGTGTCCCCTCCTTAGGTAGGAGGTCAGGGTTAGAACTGGTAGAGTAGCTCAGCAACGTTCATTGAGTTGAGCCCAGCCAGTGCAATAACGGTGTGTTTGGCCAGTTTGCTGAACATGGCAGGTTTGGGGCTTGTGGTGCTGCCTCCAGTTGAGACTGGGGTGTTTGGAGCATGTCTGGAAACCCAAGTGTCTGTGGAAGAGGACTTCAGTGTGAGGAGTCAAACAAATGATGCTTCGTTTGGGGATTGTAGCTGTTGCTGCTGTTTTATTTGTGAGTTTAGGCCAATATTGTATCAACCGTACAAAATTTTCTTCCAGTTTTATGAAGATGCTCAGTGTTAAAAATAAAATTGGACTCCTTTTAAACAAACCTCGCCAAGATCTGATTGACAAGAGAGACCTGTCAGTGTTCTGCAGACTCCAGCCTTCAGGGCTTGCCAGAATTTATCCAAGAAGTGGATAGGAATAGAACATGGATACCCTGCCAGCCTCAACCACAAAGCCATCCTTCATCACTTAGAATATAGCTGTAACAGGAGGTATGGACCATGAGAGGTGGGAAGATCTACAAATATTCACACGTAACACCTAGCTTTTATATATGTATCTGTATGTATGTAAATATGTGTATAGTTTCAGATAGGTGTATTTGTATTCACAAAAATTGAGCAGGATCTGTACCCTGATCCTGTTGAGCAGGATCGGGGTATGAGTAAGATGAATCCAGCAACAGTTTACATCCTTTTCTTTATAGCACTTAAAGGTTACAGCATTTAAAAGATTTCCCCTTTTAAATTATTTCATGAACCTTTTAAATGGAAAAAAAACCCCTTTAAAATATATATATACCTTAGTGATTGCTTTGTGTGCAGTGCTGTCTTGCCTTAAAAAAAACCCAAACCAACAAAACCAACCAACCAAACCCACAATGCTAAGGAAGCAGACAAAAGCTTTTCTTCTGCAATGATCATCGGTACTTGTATTTGATTTTAAAAACTTTGTTGATATGTTGGGTTCTTTAAAATCTTCTCTTTGGGCAAATTTTGTTTCTAGGATGTATTTAAAGTACAGTTGTCTGTGATTCGAGACTTGGAGAGAACACTTTTCTTTCCAGTGTGGGGAAATTATTTTCAATTATTATTGATGTGGCAAAATTAGGAAGGAAAACCTAAACTCTGTGTGTGCTCTTTTTTTTTTTTATTACCATTATTTTTACATTGTTTTGTTTTACTTTTTGTAAATTATTCCCTGTGGTGGAAATCAAACATTTAGTCTTAAAATAACTGCACTCTCACCAGGTACATCCTATATCCAGAACTGCTATTTGCCCGTTAAATAAACACTGACCTTTTATCATAAGTGGCATCTATTTCCGAGCTCATTACCACAGGGCTTCCACTGTGCTAGTGGATGCCACAATAAAATAGCAGGACTTTGCCTCCAAGCATCTTGTACCCTTTTGAGGAGGGACCATGGCTCTGATGAGAGGTCCCTGAGCTCCAGCATCAGCAGAGGGGAGACAGGTGCCCCAGCTTCTGGTCCTTTCCCATGTGGCTGCTCTCCTGACAGCTCCAGCTAGGATGCTGGAGCATCCTTCAGCAAGAGCTGGGTAGCCTGTAGGTGTTGTGGCAGCAGATGGAACAGCCTGGCTCTCAGGTAAATGGTCCAGCTGTATTCCAAAAATCCCTGCAATCATCTGTAGTTGCAGTCTGAAAGTTTGACTGCTCTTTCTGATAGGAACCAGCATAATATTGTGGCCATCACTGTTCCTGGAGTGTTCATGTCAGTCTGCAAACGTCTGTGTTGCTCATACCCATTACTTTCAGGCACCATCCACTGCATGTCTCCAAATGAAAATGAGTGGATAAACTGGTTTACTTTACTTTGATTAAGCTGACAAATACCTTTACTGCACTCTTTACGTTGAATTGTGACTCTGTGTCAGCTTTCTGCGTCGCATTATATTTATTTAAAAGTATTTCTTTTCTGGCAGTGCTGACCTACTTTAAATGCTGTGTGGTGCTGTTACCTCGAGATTCTTTTTTAGCAGCCAGGTAATACCAGCAAAGATCTTTGTACTTCAGCTTCTAAACCTTTGATGACATTTTAGCTGCTCATTACTATATGTAGGCAGCCACTTTATCCTTTTCTCAGTGGTCTCTTGCTACAATCCGGAGTTAATGGTTACTATTTATTGCATACTTTAAACCTGTGTGCAGCAAAGTTGCTACGTGCTCATGGTGCCTTAGAATACCCAGAATCCTCAACACGAAGAACATACCGTCCGTAACCAGGCTGTGCAAATGAGCGAGTACGTGGGCAATTTACCTGTGCCCTGGAGTCCTGGGGACAACTTAGATGAAATAACTTAACGTCCAGCATGACAGAGTCCTAAGATGGGTGACAGATAGTCAAGGAAAATAAAACGTGCTGTGGAGAGTATAAAACTATCTTAATTCCTGGGTAGTTGTGCTGCGATGTTTTTGTAGTGGAATGTTTTCTTTTGGGGAAATAATTAGTGCCCTCCAGAGAGCTGCAGATGTGCTGTAGCATTATATGTACTCGGCTACACACTCTATGCCAGGCTCAAAATAATACAACATTTCAGGTGCAGCTGGTTTTCCGCAGAGCTAATCAGCATCACCTTTTTCCCCTTGCTGTCTCATTGTTCCACCCCATTCCCCCAGCTATTTTGGCACTGACTCTCCTATCCCCGGTGCTGCTGCAGCTCCCAGGAGCCGTGCGTGTTGTTGAGGAAGAAAGCTTGAAGCAACCCCAAGGCAGAGGGCTCAAAGAGGCAGCAGCAGAACTGAGGCATCTCTGTTCATCTGTGCTGCTGTGGCCATGTCCTCACACAAGTGCTGGTCCACTCTGGGACTAGTGAAGCTGAAGAGTCATATTGCAGAGTAACATGTTTTCATAGATCCTGTTAAAAGAATCTTGGGTATGTGCACAGATGTACATGGGCTAAAGCCCATGATTGGAGCTCTTACTCTTAACCCGACAGTTCCTACTCCCATGAGGTTTTTTCCTCTTTCTAGGTGCTGCAGTATCACTCTTCTGTTTTCTTGTGAGATTGTTTCTGTCCCACAAATGGTGTTTCTCAGCTAAGCCCTTAAGGGGTACCCTAAAAGCAGGGTAAGACCCATCTCCTCTCTTTTAGGACTTTTAAAATTCAGTGCCTTTGTTAGAGAAGGAAAGCACTGGGCTCTGAGCTGGCCCGTGGGCTGTAATTCAGGTCATAGTGAGTTGCCTTGAGTTTTGCACTACCCTTGGATTTTGCACAATTCTGATTCAAAACCTCCCAAAGCAACCCAACCCTTCTGTATGCTTCAGGCAAGGCTGAATGAGGGACCACTGACTCTCCAACATTAATTTTGTCCTCTGATATGTTTCTCCCCAGAGAGCAGGAAATCTCTGCGGGGTTTCTCCCCCATCATAGAGGATTATAGTCCAAAGGGTCAGTCCTTCTCTCCATGAGTTATTGAACACCATGTCCCAGCCCAACCCTCATAATTCTCCCCTGTCTCTTGGAGACCTCTGCTTACCCCAGCCACAGCACAGCTCTGCACCAGAGCTTTTCCAGCTGTGCCTCCAGCCTCCTCCTCCCCACCATGGCACAGGAAGGAGGCTGCATCTGCCTGTCTGTGTAGCTCTAGACAAGGGGACAAGGTGGGAAATGTGGTGGGAAGGGTCTGTGCAGAGCACAAGGCTGCTATTGTGCAGCCTCCAATACTGGCATTGTAGGAACACCTAATAATTTCAATATCATTTGGGTGTGTATGTAAATACAGACGCTTCAGTCCTGGTGAAGAACTAGCTGTAGTAAATTGAGTGTGTTTTGGTACCTGAGCTGGCTGAGGAGTCTCTGCCGTGGTGTGATCCACCTTTATCGCAGAGGCTTGTGGTGTGTGCTCCTTCTCTGGGAGAAATGGGCACTTACTCCCTGGGGTTTGCGGTTTCTCACATGGATGCTCTCCTGGCTTGTCAACAGTGAGTCAGGAATCCCAGCTATTTGGTTCATTGCTTGGTAGATCGTGCTGAAAAATTGCAAAAAACCTGTGACTGTTTGAGATGAATAAAGGAATAAACTGTGGGTTTTGTTTTTCATGGGATATTTTTCCTCGTTCTTCTCTATTTCTAATTTGTACTGTCTCTGCTACCCTGATTTCCACAGTTCACCACTACCACTCATTCCTGGGGCTTGATGCTTTTCCTCCTTATACTCCCTTTTCCAACCCTCGCAGATCACAGCTGCTCTTTGCCCATCAACTCGAGAGACTACGTTGGGTGTCTTACTAAAAGCTGGTGTAGTTTCTGGTTCAGTTCAGGAATTTTCTCTCCCCGTTTCCTCTTTCCCTTGGGCTCTGCTGCTCTCCCAGCTGCTCCTGTGGTGTTTCCTGCTCTTCAAGGAGCTGCTTCTCTCACCCAGGCATCCCCCAAGTGTGTTGGCTTCTTGCCTGCCAGCTGCTGTGGTTCACATCTGCATGGCATGTCTGGTTGCTGCTTCCTGTCCTCAGTAGGAGCAAGGATATGGATATGGTGACCGTGTTCTTGTGAAAATATGGAAAATCTTTCTTAATTACACAGTGACAAATGTCCTGCCATGCCGAGCGCTGGCTCACCGTGTGCTGTGGTAATCGCTATATGCTGCTGTTTCTAAGTGGTATCTTCACAGACAGCAGCTCCATTGATTTCAAAGGAATACTTGCCTAGTAAGAACAAAGAAACTATGATGGAAGCAGGCCTTATGAACTCACCTAATTTATGTAGTTCCTATAAAACCACCAGATCTTTGTGGTAAATTATTGAATATAAATAACAACAACTAATAGCCAGGCATTCTCATTCTCCTCTGGGAAATTGTGTAAGGTTGCTCTACTGCTAGGTTGAAATTTGTGATACTTTAGGCTTATACTTGGACCAAGAAGATGAAGTAGAGTTGGTGTTTTGGAACAGCTCAAGGGAATTGTGCAGGGATTGTGTGCAACAAGATCTAAAGCTGGTTGAGGCTTTGGTTGAGGCTTTGGTTGAGGCTCTGAATTTTTGCAAACCGGAATCGTCAAACTCCTCAAATGGAGAAACAAGATACAGCTGGTACAACACTGACTGTTTCAGTTGAGCAAGTAGTTTTGTAGCTTTACACTGGTGAAAATGTGATAGTTATTAGTCTGCTTTCCTCATATTTTGGTCTTTGGCCCATCAGTGAGTGTATGATTCACTGTGAATGGCACAAGCGGGTTTTGGTGATTTTTCTCCCCCAGTGTGACTGCCTGGTAAAGTGTGAAAACTGTACTGCCAGTCCAAATATGTGACTCATCTAGAAGTGCTCACAAGTGAAATCTCTTCTAAAGACACATATTTATAAAATGAATAATGACAGCTGAGCTTGAAATGCACAGACTTACGAACTTGAAAAAAAATAACAATTAAATCTGACAAATCTATTTGCATGGGATGTTTATCTTCTAAAGCATTTTCTGGAGGCTTCGACATTGTCTTTAACATACACAGAAGCAGCTGCAATTTTGGATGCCTGTCATACAGACTCCTAGAACTTGCCATAAGGTACAGTTAAAAAAATACTTTGTTTGCTTTCTTTGGGTGATTTCTCATGTTGCATCTTGTGCAAGGTATTGTGCACTAACTCAGTGCTGCTCTTTTTTTTGTCGCCGAGACTGCTGCGTTTCAGTCCTGAGCTTTAGTATCTCTGCTCAGAGAATGTGCACTTGAAATCCCCATTTGAAACCAGGTATCTATTCAGAAATCAAGTTGGGTTTTTTTTTTCAGATCTTCACTAGTTGCCTAGCCAGCCACATCTGAGCATAGCTATTTGAAGAGGGAATATTTTAGTCATAAGAGAGGTTCTAATTAAGAATACACAAATATTTATATGAATGTGACTTGGACACCACAGGCCTGTAGAAATTCTAACAGTAACTCCACCACCACCACCTAGTTTTCATGCCGGAAGGATGAAAGAAAATGGTACATTATTCAATCTTTTTCATGGGTGTCAGAAACTGGACAGAAACCAAAATCTAGTTCAGCAAATATTTATGAAACGGTGTCTAAACCATTAACTGTTCTGCTCATCTGAGATGTAGTTGTACAATCTGTTTCTCCTGCTTCATACTCCTTATCCAAAGGTGGGGGAGGAAAAAGCACATTTTCAAGGTAGAATTTGTGCCAAATCAGACGTTGAGACCAGAAGCAGTTTTGAAGATTCATTTTTTCAAAAACCAATCACCTTAATAGGTCTGGCTGATGCTTGAAATTGGCTACATCAACCTGATCCCTGCGAGTGCTTGGTAAAGGATGATTTAGGGATATGGGACACTTTTCTGGCTGTTAGTACCTCTTTTATTTCATCTGATCTCTAGTCAGAGTAATCCTTTTGAGTTAGCTGGAGGGGGAAGCATTTGAGCTGAACCTTGCTTTGCAGGCGAAACTTTTTTATCCCAAGATTAATCCAATCTTTGCCCTCTTTAGTCCAGCCACAGATGCCTTCCCTTCTCCTACAGCTCAAGTAGGAGAGATGCAAATGTATTTTGCTTGCTCTAGCTGGTTGACTGGTTTCTCTGGTACCCCTGAAATAGAATTTAAGAGGAAGTTTCTTTATTTCCCTGAACTATTTGTTTATTCTGCATGCATAAAATACTCATTTAGCTGGGGATAAACCTTCTAAATGCTAAATGTTTCTACATTTCTGTATTAAAAAGTGCTGTCACTGAGCTTGTCTTAAAATGGTTTGAGTAATAGCTGCCATTTGTAAGTGAACAGTGCGTACCATTTTGGTGGTTTTTTGCACCAAAGGGACTGGTTTTATCAGGTGCATTTAGCACACCAAGGGAAGGAAGGGCAATGGCCATTTTCTAGGACATGCTCTCCACCCAGCACATGAAGGGCATCAGCTGGACCCCATCTCTTTTGCTGCTGAAGAAAAAACCCTGCCTGGCTTCAGTGATATTTATTATTTGGTTTAGACAGAATTAAAGGCAGTTTTGGTTGCACCCAGTTACAAAAAGGTGCAGGGTCCTGCAATGAATGGGATAAATAGAGTGAGAGTGATGTGTAAGGCAAGCCCACCTCACTGTAATGATTTAGAGACCGTAGCCATTAATTAAAGGAACCCCTTCATGCAAAAGAGTATTTCAGTTCATCATAACAAATGTTAATTTGAAATGGCCAAGAAAGGATTGGCAGTGCTTCATGGCTCATGGTTTCTCCAGAGAGGTGTCAGTTCATTGCACGAGTATTTTGATGCCTTTTGTTAAAATACTGGAAGCTGCAGGGATGATCTTTCTGCCTCTTGCCTTCAAGTTAGCTTTGTTCTCATCCGTGACAGCCTTCGTTAGTGTCTTGGCCCAAGATCGGGCCCTATGGTCTGGGAGGTGATTACTTTGCCAGGAAGGGACACTGTGAGTTTGGTTAGTAGAGTAATCAAAGCTGAATGTAATTACACAAGGGGATTTGTCGAGTAAGTCTTGATGAGGAAGAGAACTCAGATCCCCACCATCCTTCAGCTCCTATAGGGTGAGTCCCCATTGCTCTCCTAGCACCCGCTCATGTGATACCCGTTCAAAATCTCTATTATCTTTATTTTTACTGGTAACGTTATACTTTGTGCTTGGACACTGTATTTCCCAGTGAGGTCTTTATAATAAATTACAAAGTCAATTAAGTCTTCCCCTGTTCGTGCTGCAGATGGGAAAACTTAAGCCCAGAGAAATACTGTGACTTTAGTCCAGCTCCAAAGTGGACTCGTGGCTAAGGGGGGAATGGGGCAGTTCTGGTGCGGTTGGAAACGCACCGCTGCTCTGAGCTGCCTTCCCCCGCCTCTCCGGTATCGATGCAGGTGCAGCCTCCGGTACCTGAAACTTCTGCTGTTGCAAATGCAATCTTTGGTTTATTTTTTGTTTGTTTGGGGTTTTTTTCCCTTCTTGCGCATCGCAATCATCTGCGGTTCTTTCAGCTCTCCCAGCTCGGGTGGCGGTTAGCCAAGGCACCCGAGGCAGCGCTGGGTCACCTGCCCGTCCCGGCCGCGCACATCACCGGCCCCCGCCGGGGTTCAGGGTGCCAGGTTGCTGCAGGAGGGTGATCCAGCCCTGCCACGCCGAAAGCAGCTTTGGCAGGGAGCCTGCAGCGAGGGAGAAAAACCCGTCGCCTGCCTTCTCCCGCATTACCTACCGCTCCTGCCGCCCTCTCGCAGCGCAGGGATGGGAAGGAGGAACACACCCAGCCCTGGTCCCCATCTGTTGCAGCATCGGCTTCAGTAGCAGAGCCGGAGATGTTTCCATGCGCCTGCCTTTAGGGAAAAGCTTTGAATGCAGCTCTTCAATGGACGTTTCCAGCCAGACTGCAGGATTTTTCAGAGCTGTAAGTCAGAACAGGGCTGGGTTGTCTGTGGGTTTCTTTGCATTTGATTTTTTATTTATTTATTTATTTTCTTTTTTTTTTTTCACTGTTTACCTTAGCGGGGGGAAATAACATTTTGCATTCGTTTAGACGGACACCCGAGTGCACTGCAGGACTCTGCCAAGGGGCAGGCATTCTTCAGACTGTAGAAGAAATGCGTGGTCCTCGGGTATTTGTGGGTTTTTTCATCGTGTTTTGTCTCTTTTGTACGCCTGGCTGGCATGGGGTTGTTGTCCTGTGTTTAGAGCGTTTAATTACAATAGATACTCCAAGGCTGAACAAAATGTTCTTTTATCTAGTTAAAGAATGCAGCTTGGGTTTGGGGTTTGTTTTGGGGTTTTTTTTGTTGTGTGGTTTTTTTTTTTTCCTTGCATAACTTTTCCTTAGTGTTTTGGAAAGATAGATTATCTTTTGGGGGGTGTGTTTATTTAATTTCAGCCTAAAACCATCTGGTCCCTGCATCCTGCAATGCCTGGTTTCTTCTACTGCTCATCTCAGAGCAGCCTGAACTGCTGGGCAACTAATTGCCATGGCTAGTCATTGCAAACCCCAAACGACAGGTTTTTGGGAACTCTCGTTTCTCTTATTGATTTTAATGTGATGTTTGATGAGGTTTATCAGGATAAAGAGGTGTGTTACGGGCTTCACACTTTCCCCCTGCGTTTCTTCCCTTTCTGCTACCAGAATTAATGCTGAGCACAAGCAATTTGCGCTGCAATTAATGGACCTGTGAGATAATGAACGTCTGATAACAATGAGGCTGACTCTTTTCTGGGATCAGACTGGAAGCGTGAAGGGTTTTAAAGGTGTTCCGTTAGTGGGGTGATGGGAGGGGTTTGATGAATAGCAACTGAAATTTATTCTGCTATAAAATGCAGAGTATTTTGCCAGCCTCTTGTGTGTTTTGCTTGTTGGTGGCTGTGTTTTAGCTGCTGTTAGAGGTCACTGGAGAGATTAGGGTGCCTGCTTTTGGGGAAGAAATTCCACCCTCAGCTCTATCCCCTGTATGGGCTGAAGAGTTGGGAGTCCAGGAGGGGCTGGAAAGCAGAGGCTGCTCTGCCTTTGAGCAGCCCTGGGAGGTAAAGAAACCTGAAGTTGCTGAAATTGGGAGTCTTGGGGGCAGGAGCATCTGTCAGAAGAGGGAATGAGGATGAAATGGATCCTGCTGACATGGGGCCAGCCTTTGATCCAAAGGGAGGCAGTGGGAAACCAAGCAAAAGAGGACTCTGTGGCTCTTCAATTTAGCCCATTTTTATTTCTGGGAGTGGAATAATAATAAATTTAGTTTGAAAATTTCCAGTTTGAAATAAATACAAAAAGCCTTCCCCCCAGACCAACCCCATCAATCTATACTAGGATGTTTGACACTCATCACGAAGAAATTAGGCGAATTAAAAGCAATATTATTGGAAACCTTTTAAAGGCAAACGACAGAGTTGGTGGAAATCACCTGTAGCCAGAGCTTGCTTCAGGCAGCAAACAGCCACTGGTTTTCCATCAGGAGGAGAAAATCCCTTTGTCATTTCAGACTGTTTGGCCACCCAAGTAAGTCCAGTGACAAGCTGCTTTGGAGACAAGAAATATTTAATCGTCTTAAATTTAGAAGAAATGGCAGTTAAAAAATTGTTAGGAGCTTGTATGCAGACATTGTATGGTTAGATATCTTTGCCATACATATTCTTCTATGTGAGAGCATGTTTTAGATGTGTGTATAAAAGAAAAATAGAAAATGTTGCCCTGTGAGATGAGCTCTAGCACGTCTACATCTGGGAGGACATAGTCACCGGTGAAGTCTGTTTCTTTTCCTCACTGTAGATGCTAATGCTTTTGCTTTTAAAATGGATTTGCATTTTGATAAACTTATCATCTTGCTCTGATGTACGCAACACTTTTTCTGATAGGTATTTAATGACTTCTAGTGCCTGTCTCTAGTTTTAAGTCCAATTTCCATTCCTAATAGAACTCAAAATGAATGTTAATAAAACTTAGGTTTAAATGCATACTAATAGTTGTACAGCTATTCATTAGATAGGAATTAACATTTGTGATGACAAATAACAATATTTTTGGGGGCCGTATTACTGGCATGAACTTAATTTTTGGCAGTGAGGAAAAAATTTGCTATTTTTCCAGGAAAATAAAAATAAAAAGCAAAGCAGAAATTAAAAAAAAAATACTTTGAACCAAAATTTCTTGCTTATGGATTCAGTTCACCTTGGGGGAGTGGGGAAATTGGCTTGGTTGTCTTTTGCTTAGGTTTTTTGTGTGGGAGGTTTTTGGTGATGCTCCTTGGTGAGGTTGGTGTCCACACAGGGGTGAGCTGCAGGCAGAGGCTCTCCCTGCACCTCGGTTTGGTAATTCCAGTGTGAGATTTATTAATTTTTTTGTGACAAATGGGTTTGGACTGTCTGCCACATGGCTCGGAGCAACAGCCAGTTAGAAAATGGCCTCTCCCGTGCCAGGCTCGTCCTCTGCCCATCTGTCACCGTGTCCAGGATATCTTGCTAACTTGAAAATGTTTCCCACACTCTCCGAGCAGGATCGAATGTTCTTGACACATCTTGATGCACAAACTGCCTGCCAAATGAAATGCAGATTTGCCTGTTTCAGCTCACTAGTGTCTGCTGGGTTTTAAAACTATTGCACAGGCCAGAAATCACTTTTGGCAACATGGGTATGTAGATATCAAGCTGAAGTTTTCCGTTGGATTTTCCTGAATGTGCGTTTGCTTGTCTTTTCTCCACAACGCTTTCAGATAGGTCCATTGTAATCATGATGCTTGAATAGGAACACGAAGAAGAAGACTCTTACTAAAGCAGCCAGAAATTAATATGGCTCATGTGTAATTATTTTTGGGGGTTTTGTTTGTTTTGGTTTTTTTCCCAGCACTGGATCTAAACTGGAAAAGTTTTTTTCGTTCTGGAAAAGAAGTAGATACCAGTGAAAGCCATAGCCCTTGAAGGAAGCTAATAGTTACTTTGGGAAATATCTGCCTTAAAATTTTAGCATTGCCTGTACAGTAATTACAAAAAACCCCGCAGTGTGTGTTATTTCTGTCCTTCCATCTCCATATAAGGATTATTTCCAAACTGGACCCACTGTGAAAACTTGTTTTCAGTGATGGCTTTTTCAAGTGAGAGTGAGTAATCCCTTCGTCGTCTTCTTCCATTTGTCTCATTGTTCACAAGATTTTCCAGATGGGTAAATATTTTATCCATCTTTCTTCCTGAGATGATCACGGGTGTCAGAAAACACCTTTTTCCGAGCAGAGCTGTGATGCTTTTTGAATCACATCCCTCGAGACGACCTTAACAAGTGGCCAGGGCTTAGCGTGAGGAGGACTGGAAGTGTGAGATATACTATCCCTTGGACATTTTCATTAGATCCCGTTGGTTCTCTTAGCAAACATGCTTTTCTATGAGGTTGTAGAGCTGGCCTGCTTCCTTAAAATTCAAGTTCTAGTTGGTTCAACTGAAAACAGTGACTCCTTCATTTTCGTTGCAACGGGTACTCACCCCACCAAGGGGTTAACCCCGTTTTCTAGACAGTAGCCAAAGCTGTGTAAAGAAAATGTACTTCTTAGTAACACTCAGAAATGCCAACAGAGCTTAGAACCTCCTTGTGCTACCCATTGTATGGATGCCTGTAGCGTGCCTAGACCGCAAGCAAAGCTGCGATTGAAGGTGGGTTTAAATGAGCCCGTCCGAGTCCTGACAGCCGTACAACGGCGGGAGCGAGGAGCTGGAAGTGAGCTGAACTGCTGGAGTATTTGCTCAGCCTCCCGCGGGGATTTTGCAGGCTGTGCTAACCCGTGTGTGTTGTCATGGCTACCCTTCTGTCGGGGCTGCGTGGAGCCGGGTGAAGGCGAGCTGGTGTACACCACGCTTGCAGTTGCCGTGTAGACGTGCCCGTAGTAAGGTGCAATCCCTTGTCTAGACACCTTGCTTTTTAAATAGAGGAGGGGGGGGAAGGAAAATAAGTGATTTTATTCCCACTGTATAGGTGGTAAAGACGGAAAGGTAAGAGGCAGGATTCATTTATCCTATGTTGAAGCATCCAGAGTTTAAGCAAATTGTCCAGCCTCTCCCATACCAGGGGAATGGGAGCAAATTGCCCACTGGGGATGTGGGCTTTTTCCTGCTCTCTAGGATGAACGAAAAGTGTAGGGTAGATGACTAGTGTTTGGACGGCTGAAGTCAGGTGACAAATATCCCATCCTTGATGCCTTCCCATAAGCAAACCAGAAAGCCAGAGCATACAATGAAAGTCTCGTCACTTAAGTCCATCTGTGAAGCTATTGTTGTCTGGATATGCAGCTTGTAAAGCAGAGGATTCCCATGGGGTGAGGGTTGTAATATAATTTCTTAGTATTGCATGGCACCGCTGGACAAAGTAATAATGGTACCAAATCTCAGCATGTCTCATGTCAAAGCTGGGGTGGGACCTGGAAGACTTACAAGCTGGATTTAGGGCAGGGTACTGTGCTATGAATGTGATAAAGTTTTCTATATTATCTCTGAGAATTTGAGCTTTCTTTTCTCCTTGAGGGCTTTTTATGTTGCCAAATTCAGGAAAATGCACCTTTAAATATGGAGCTCAGAGGGTGAAGAATGAAGACATCCAGTCTTTTGGGAAAAGAAAAAAAAATATTTTAGCCTATGAAGTACAGCATGTTGTATATATTGATCTTTTTTTACAGGAAGTGCTAAAACTGTAAGAAAGGCTGTAGTAAAGTGACTGTAAACTTTGCAGACACAAAATTGTTCTCTGCAGCTGCAGAGTGACATTGGAAAATGTGGCAGGAAAGCATCAAGAGGGGAATCTTCCCTTGTCATGGGCTCCATGTGTTGTTCCCTTTGACCTTCCATTCAGGTCTTCAGAACACCACGCACAGAGTCATCCTGTTCTTTCTTTCCTTGCCTAATTTCCAATTTGCTTCTAAGTTACTTCCTTTTTTTTTTTTTTAATTGAGGAACTACTTGGTCAGAGCAGGTCCCTCACTTCCCTGGCTTTCCAGCTATAAGCTTTCTTCTAATTGTTAAGATTATTCACGGTTATTAACTGAGAAGAATGTAATGAGGAGGCAACAGACAGCTGTCTTCCTACATGCAGTGAACTGGAAAAAATAGTTGCGGTTCAAGTGTTTATGGCAGAGATTTTCTGCCTGGTGTGAATGTCACCTTTTCAAGTCATATATATGCAGGGAGAATCCTGCAACTCCTTCTCAGATAAGGTCATCAGCTGGAGGATTTCAGTTCCGATTTTGTTTTGGTTTACTTTTCCTTGAGGCAATGTGGTGGTTGTTTGGTTTGTTTGAAGAAATTTGGCCTATAGAGAATGGGGAAACACATAAAAATTGCAAAACACGGTGACTTTTAGAGTAGCTGAAGTGTAGAGATGATTTAGAAAGCCTTGTGGTGATCCTTGCTTTGAACCCCCTTCAGATTTGCCTCCATGCTGCAGCATCTCCAGTGTTTTCGTTACGTTATGGCAAAATCATCTTTTGTTTCCTGTGGTTCTGCTGTTGCACTGTGCCTGAAGTTGTGTTTTATAGCAAACGCCTGCTTTTCTCTGCAAATGCATTGGGATCCTGTGTCTTGTTTATGCAAGACAACTATGTAAGTAATGGAAAGCAATTCTGTTGGCACTAAGTGCCATCTGAAGGGTAACGTTTCCACTCTCCTGCGGTCCTTCCCTATAGTTCCTGTCTCTTTTGTTGTTCCTTAATTCCCTCGTCACTCATCTGACCACGTTTTCCAAGTCTGAGGCATGTTATTTTCTGCTTTCACCTTGCGTCTCTTAACTTTGGGTGCTTCTTGGAGGAAATAACTCGCCAGAGAAAGGCTGTCTTCAGCTGAGCGCCCAGGAATAGCATTTAATAATGGGTTTGTGTGTGGATCCTGGTGTCACAGGGAATATTGAGAATTTTTTTTCCTCCCTGACTTGCCTTCTCTGCTGTTCTCTCACTTTCTCTCTCTCTCTTTTTTTTTTTTTAAGTGACATTTTGTTATTTACACGTTTGCTAGGTTGTCCATCTGCCGTTGTAATAAACACGCTGCCAGTCACCGCGCTGTGTGGTTTGTGGTGTGAAGGAGCCGACAAACCAGGCTGGTGTGTGCGTGGAAATTGTGTTCGGGCTTTGTCAGGGAGCCCATAATGATGGGCTGGGATTTACCGATGAGGTGGAGAGCAGTACCCTTCAGCATTGCATTTCCATACAGCCCTGACCTCTCTGGACATTATAAACATTATGGGGTTCCAGGCAGAACTGTCCCCCCCCAGCCTATGCATACTCGGCTCATCTGCAAAGGCTGAGTCACCGAGGAGATAACGGTGGTGTTCCCTGGCAGGAGAGCACGAGGCTTGAGAGAAGAATCTCATTTTTTCCGTGAACAGTGTAGGAATGTGTTCTAGTGATTTAAGTCAGAGATTGAGAACAAAACAAAACAAAAATCCACAGTCTCTTGGCAGTTTTTGTTGACGAACCTTGTCTGCAGCCTCAGAAAATGAAAGGTGAATTTGCTGTACGCTGCTGGAGATTAATGCCTGTCGGGATCAGGCAAGAGGTTTAGAAATGAAGAGGGGTGTGCTGGAAGCTGCTGGTATCCCATGATCAGGATAACTTGGGAAGAACAGCTTGGAAGGACTTAGAGGTTTCATGGCTCTTCTTATCTCCCCCCACCACCTTGAAATTCTTAGGTGTAGCAGCTCCTTCTGACCAAGTGGTGGCAATCCAAGCAGGGTGACTCCTGGGTGAGAACAGGGCAAAAGTGGCTTCAGTAGCTCTTCAGTACTTTGATTGCTTCTTGTTGCAGCTGAAAGAAATGCCTTGAAATTACATTCAGGCTGATTGTCTTATGTGAAGTTTTCATATGAGAGTTTTTTTGATATAGGACATTGAATAATCACCAGATGGATGAGGATTTTCACAACCGAGATCTGGGTTTAGATTTCAGCCGGACATTACTCCCTAACTTTCTAGGTTATGCCTTTTTGGGACTGAGTATTTCCCATTTCTTACAGGCATGTCATTTAGTGTGATTTACCTTCTGTTATTTCAAATCTGATGCTTTATGCACCTTGACACTGAAGTGCACACAGCTGGTCCTGAACCAGGTGGCTGCTGAACCGTCCTGCCTCTGGCATCTTCAAGCTGCAGGCAAAATCCAACTCTCTATATCTCATTTCTACCATCTCAAACTCTCCAGACCCCCTCAATTGTTCATTTTTTAATGGCCATAAAAAGTAATAGCAAACAAATAAATTGGAATAGCCTTGTGCAGTACAAAGCTGGCTTGCACAAATCTAACCAGCTTTATACATCTGTTACTGCCCACTCCCATTGAGTCATACCGAGACTTAGTCACCAGCATCCTCAGTCTCACAGTATGACTTATATATCTGTCTCCAAAACACATGCTGCAGTCTAGATGGCATGGGGGAGGGAGAAAAGCAACGAGCAACCTACTCCTGAAGGAATAAAGCAATGTGGCAAGTCTTATTACATTACACTATGATGAGTATATTAAAAAAAAACCAAAACCAAAAGGACAGAAATTCCTGTGTATGTCAGTTTTGAATCTGTCCTTGTGCAGTAATTGAGTGATTTGATACAAATCCTCAAAGGCTTCTAGATAGGATTGTTCTCAAAAAAAAAAGAAAAAAAAAGAAAAAGAGAATTTTTTGTTCAATCAGAGCTACCAAGCTATGCCCTCTATTCCACAGAGTTCAAACTTTGAATTCTGCTCACAGGCTATTAGCATATCTAGCATATTTGCAGAGTTTTACATCGGCTTGCACTAGGTATGCATCCAAGGCTGATCTAAGAAAAAAATCTGCTGCTGCACAGACTGAGCTGAATGAAACTGGTCACAGTTAATGTTAATAAAAATCTCGACTTTTTATTCTTTTTGTCCTTGGTAGGATAGTTGAAGTGCTCGTAGCTCAGCAGCGTTAGCAGAGGAGGAGACCCTTAGAGCCCTGGGAAGGTGTGATGCTGAGGAGTGCAGCTTTTAGCAGGTTTTTTTGTGAGATCAGGGCTCTTGTCGGCACTCGGCTTCATTTCTCTGTATCTTGTTTTCTTTGTTTATTTTATTAAAGGAGCTGTCTCCCCATATTGAAAAGCTGTCGTAGTGAAGTGTCACCTCCTGCTTGAGTAATGTTGTAAAAAGAAACTGTAATGTCTGGCAGGCATTTCATATCCTTAAATTTGGTGCAATCCTAGCACATATATAGAACTTCGTGAAGCAGAAAAATGATGTCTCATAGGTGACACCGCCGGTAGTCAGGACTTCGTGATGTTACCTGCATTAGGACTCTGAAGTTGCTTATAGCTTAGGAAACCAGCCTTTCAGCTGAGATGGACCATGGGGCTACCGTGAAGCTATTCTGACCTGGCCACATCTGAAACACGGCCAAAGAATTGACCATGTTCATGGGGCGTAAACCCTCCACCATGGGCATAGATTTCACATGACCATGTTGTTCATGGCCGTGCCTTGCGTTTGAAGGGACAGTTTGCAAAGGATGGCGGCAGGGAGCTGTTTGTGAAACATTCTTTTGGTGCCCAGCACTGAAATTTTGGCCCACTATTGAGCGGGGCCATGAAAGGGTCCTGCTGCCACCCAAAATACCTTGGAAATTAGTCTTTGGCCTGGCAATCACAGCATGCCTCAGAGTGCCTGGGTAGCTCCTTGGCTTCAGCCATTGCAAAGAAGCTTTATCAGCCTTGCTGCCAAAGTAGCCTCGAAACAAGACTATAATAAAATAAGAATCCTGTTTATTCTCTGTTGTTTACTGGATTCAAGGCTTTAGTGGTCTGTTATTTAAGCTTGAAGCCTCCACAAGAGAATTGCTGGAAGCCCTCTGCTGACACCAAGGTCTCCAACGACAGCAGCGTCCAGACCAGCGTGTCTGGGCAAGCCTGTTGGCAGGATTCCTCCCCAGTAAGGAAAGGAACGGTGAAACTGCTGGAAAAGGTGGAAAATGGTCTGGCTAAAGAGATCTTGCTCCTGTTGCTATTTGTCTGTGCTATGCCAGCCAATGTATTTGCTTTCTGTATTGTAAAATGTGGTTTTCCTTTCTATTCTCCAAAACAGTTCTGAGAAGAGTTTCTTTGTTTTCTTAAGACGTAAAAGAACAAAAATTTTCTTTTCCCTTTTTTTCTACCTATTTCTAAGCATTCTGATATAAGGGCTGTAAAAGAATTGGAATTAGGAAGGATCACTCTCTAGATGTATGAGTAACCCAGACAAGAATCACCTCAGAGTTAGTCTCACCTTTGGAGGAGATATTAGTGTGAAGAATTTGTAACCCTCCAGATGTGTCTCTTACCCCCTGAGGAAATAGGGAAAGAAGGGTAGACAGAAGGTAAGTGCACTTGCAGACATCATTACCCTGAACTTACACCCTGCAGAAATTAAAGCAGTGGATGAGCCTGTTAAAAGCAAGAAAGTCAATTCAGGTGGTTTGTTAGATCTGCTAACCTCCTGAGCTCTCAGAAGATAAGTCCTGGAGGATCTAGGTGTTGTGGGAGGTTGTCCTCCCAAGGAAGCAGCCTGGCTGGTGGCAGGACCACCAAGCTGTGTCTCTGCTGTGTCACAGCTTTGCTGTCCTCCAGACAAAGCTTTGATATCCCTGGGGTTGTATTGTTCAGCAAATGGAAGAGGGGCTGTCATGACAACCTCTGGCAAATGAAAGTAGATTGAAAAGAAAATAAATCTAAAGTGGTTTTGCGGCTGTAAAGTAAAGATAAACTGCTCAAGAGGTCATGTTTTCTAATTGGGGATGGCAGGAGTCACGTCTGGCTGTCAGACAGCGCTGGGCGATGTGAAGGGCTGACTGAGGAACAGGAGCATGGCAGGGTAGCTAACAGAACTTTTCAAAACGGACTTCTCATACTCTTAGTTCCAGGTTAGCAGCACTGGGAGCGGCAGTCTCTGGTGGCCTTTGTTCCTCGCAGGGATGATCATACACTGTGGTCTCTCCAGAAGTTGTCTAGCCAAGGATATAACACAGGGCTGATGGATACAGGGAGTGATGCTGTTCACTATTCAGGCAGGGCTCTGCAGTCTCAAATGACAGAGAATTTTTCTTTGTACCAAGACATCCCCGTATGCCTTTGGTGGAAATTTTTTAAATGTCTCTCCAGAACCATGTGATTTTCCAGAGTGCTTATTCCAAGCACAGTAAAGCAGAGCTGGAAAGCAAGAAAGCTAAGAGCAGTCTCAATCCCAGGTTAATGGCAGAGCGAGCCTTTGGTGGGTATCTCTTGGCGTAAGATTGGAGCAGTCAGATTTGTGGGAGGAGCTAGGGCTGCACCATTGGCCTCTCAAAAGTACCGGGGTGTTTTGCAACACTTCTGGAGCAATTTGCATTTTTTTGTTTTTTAAAGAGTTACTGTATCACCGACTGTGTTGTCATGTACTTCTGGGTGAAGAGGAACACAAGAAAGAGAGATCTAGGCTGTATTCTGCAGAGATACGTGCGAAGCATCATCTGGTATTTCATTGCTTGACCAACAGGTTGGAATTGAGAGCAGTATTTGCAGCCTGGCATTTGGTACATGTATTTTTTTCGTCTGTAAACAGGTGGCTTGGCATGTAGAATCCTGTGAAAACGTGAAAGATTAAAAAGTTGTTAGGTAGCAGCTACGATTACAGACTTTATCACAGGACTTCAAGTACACATATTATGCTGCTTGAAATGTCCTTCAGCACTGTGTAAGAAAGGCTTCTATCCAAGAGGTATAGCTCCAGTTATTTCTGCTTACAAGTAGACATCTCCTGTTCTAAACTTAAAGACAGATGAAGTAAGCTTATGTCCTTGATATCTGAGAGTTATAAATTAAAAGAGTCATCAGCTGGATTTCATGATACTTTTAGACTTTAGAATTTAATATGTGCATGTTTCTAAGCTTGGAATTTTAACTTGGAACTGAAATTTAGCTCCTAGAAAAATAGTTGTACCTACCTACCCTCTCTTGTTTCTGTGAAAAAAGAAGTTATGGTTTAATTCCTAGCTTTTCCAGATTTTTCTGAACAGCTCTTTCAACCCTGATTGTTAGATATATGTCCCCTTAAACCCAGTTTCTTCCATCCAATCTCCAACCTTCCTAAAGAGCAGGTTTGCTCACTGTGGATTACTACTAGTAACACAGGGATGCTAATATGTATAGCTCAAAAGAGTTTGTTTCCTTGATTTATTCCATGGCAAATGGCTTAGCACACATCAGATTCCAGCTTCTGCACTGCCAAAGATGGGTAGAGGAAAATGTTGGTAAATCTTTTGGCTAAATGAAAGTAAACAGAAGGGGATATGTTTTTGTATAACTTTCCATTAGGCTCTAAAACTTCCCCACAGAGATATTTACGTCTTGCAGTAACATATGAAGTAGGAATAATAATAATAATAGTATTAATCCCTTTATTGACAGTGTTTATAAATGCCATTTATGGCTGAATAATTTTTTCTGTGCAGCATGTAAATCATGTTGGTCTTAACTAAAGAAAAGAATGAGCAAGTTAATACAGAAGCTTTTCTTTAAGGTCCTGCAGTGCCTGGTTCAGCTTCCATCAACTCTTGATTACAGTGAAAATCCAAAAGCAAACTCTCCCTTATTTTGGTTTTGAGATTTTTGCTTACTTTTACATTTGCAAACAAAGGTGATGTGAAACATGGATGTCAGAGGATGGTGATGAGGGTGAAGTTACATTGTTGGGTTGGTGCGTTACAGTTTGGGCCTTTGTAGATGGTTCCCATTGAGTTTTCAGAGATAAGAGCTGGGAGCATACTCACTTGTCATGAGCACTTTGGTTTGTGGCCTAACGATTTGGAGCCAGCTTGGCCAGGCCTGGATGCTGCTGCTTTTTTTTTTTTTTTTTTTTCCAACTTGGCATCAATCACTCCCATGTGCTTTGGTTCCAGTAATTCAGTATTTTGTTCCTTATTTTTGTTGTTTGTTATGTAACCAGAATATTTTCAAACACTTGTAAGGATTATGCCTGAGTTATACACATTTTTGAGCATATTTTGGAGTTAGTGTGATTACACAATGCGATGTGATTAGACCTGTGGCTGCTCTAAATTCTGGAGGCAAGCAAGCCTTGCAGACTTCCCGGCCACTGCTAATAGAGCTTAATTAAAGCTCTATTTAATCTCAAATTAGGTTTACGTGAAATTGTTACTTATTTATGTTTTGAACTATATTAAATGGGATGCAGATGTGGTGGCAGAGAAGCGCTGAATCGTCGCATGGAAAGTGTGATGCCATGCATCTGGGAGGTTCTGCATTTGGGAGGTATTCCTGACGTTCAGATCAAGACTTGGGATCCAAGACTCAGTTCTTCAGCACACAGCACTAGGCAGCCTCATGCTTTTGGTCACAGAATTACTCATCATCTACTTTTCTGATCAAACAGATGCTAAACTTGACACGAACATAATTCCCTTATGCATGTAGAAAGGAGCTCTAAAAAGCCTGTGGCTGGAACACGAAGCAGCATAAACAGAACAGACGGCAGGAGGTAGAATATAATTGCAGTTTGTTTTTGTTAGTTAAAGATGAGCATGTGTGCTTTTCTTAGGGCTTGATTGTCTTTAGTGATGCAGAATTGGGTGCTCCTCTCTCATGTGTGCAAGTGAATTCGTTATTTCCCCCCCTGAGCACCGTGTACACAGTTTTCTCCCTCTTTGTTATATATGCTACAAATTTTTCTGAACATCACCACATTCTCATTCAGGTTTTGTTTATCACTGTAAATACTCTTTTAAACTGAGAGTACACACCCCAGTAAAGGCAAGATGGGCCGTTTGCTATACGTCCAAGTGGATGTATTAAAACTGTAATTTCCTACTAATTTTTCTGTGGGATTTGGGTACTTTCCCTTCAAAGTTTTAGCACAGGACTTTACGGCTTTGGTTGTGCAGGTGCTTTTTCATGGTGATGTAGTGTACGTGCTGCTAAGGGTTCCCTATTCCCTTGTTACTGACATCTGCCGTTCAGTTCACAGCCAAGGACAATGACCAGAGCCTGTGTTATTTCCTGCCAGCAATTGCTATGGGAAAAGCAGTGGGCACAGCGGGAATAAAACCATGGGGTACAATCACAGGATGCTTTGCTGGAAAGAAGAAGGTACTAATATAGGACATCAATTTTTCTTCTCTGTCCCGGCAGGATCTCAGCTCATTTGCCATGCCATTCTTGGACGGTGATGTGGAGAGCACAGACAAAAATGCTTCTCGCAAGGTAGGGTATTTCCAAAGCTTCGCCTTCACTGTTGTGGTTGAATCCCTTGGTAGTAAGCACAATTTATTAGTCTTAAAAAAGCCTGGGGTTTTAATCTTTCCTGCCGTACTATTAATGTGTTGAGAGTGATATGCTAAGACAAATACAGTTACAGACCTACCATGATGGTGCTTATGCAGTATAACCTGTAAATGATGTAAACCTCTGGGGGTATTGCTTTAAATACTGCAGATGTTGTGTGTGACATGGTTGTAGTTCCATGAAGTGAGGTTGCATAACTGTATTCTCAGGAATATAGTCAGCTAACAAGGTTTGTGGTGTTGCTACAGAAATACAGTGCCCAAATAGGTGTCGGTGGCTGTTGGTATGTTTTCCTGCAACTGCCTCCTCATGGTTACGCTCTGACTGTGGAGGTTTTAACTGTTCAGTATCCTTGACCTATCTGTCCTTGGCACTGGCAAAATGAGCTGCCTTCTTTTGCTGACCTCGTAATGGTAAAGTCTTCCCATAAAGTGGAAAGTGGAAAGGTTCCTCCTCAATGTAGGATTAGCTCAAGGTTGTCCTTCTGGAGGCATTGCTGTGATTTGTTTTTCTGGTGGCCTGCTACTAAGTTAAACCAATACATTCACAGAGTTCCAGTGCTTTGAAATGATCAGATTAACATATTCAATGGATGACATTAGGGATGGTTATGCAGCACCTACACAACCTTCAAAGCAATAAAAATTGTGGGTGGGATCTGTCATCTTCCCATCCTGGCATCATCATTTTTACAAAGCACTGAAGTACGACCTGATCTACTAAATGTAAGCCTTCTACCAGCCAAGTAATGGGCTTGGTGAGCAGAGATGCTCCTCCGAGCAGTACAGAACCTGGAAAGCTGATCTGTAGCTACACAGGAGATCAGTTTGACTTATCACAGTATTTACAAGGCTATGGACCTGGACCTCTGTGAAGATTAAACCTGCTACACACCATTTGTCAAAGAGTCTGCAGTTATAGTTCAAGGCAGATGAAGCAATAAATATCTCCTCAGCAAAGCTAATCTGCATCTACAACAACAATAACTTAGCTCTGTTGACAGCCCAAGTTTCTATTCTTTTGCACCTCACAGCAAAGGACAGTTGTTTAAAAAATTTCTCCAATCCATCAGGAACTGAGTATGTTTATAACATTGGCCTTGTTCTTTTCTGCATTGGACCTTTTAAAACTGACGTAGGAGTCACTGACGCAGAGGAGCTCTTGTAGATGCCAGGGAAGCTAAAATATACAGTGTTACCAAAAGGTGCTTGTTTGGAGGGTTTGAATAAAGTGAACAACGTCATGTTTTATGAAAGGATTTTCATGTTGGAAGAAGGCTGGGGTTTCTGGCTAAAACTTGTTTCTTTCATTTACCGCCTTCTTTTCCCAAAGAAAGGTGAGAAAGCTGCATGAGTCTCGGTCACGAAGAAAAAAGTATACCCAAGGTAATCTTGCTCATGTGTAGTATTGCATTATATCTCTTCATGACGCCATTTATGAATCCCCTGGTTTTCCTTTTACTGGTCTTGGGACTCTGTTGATGATGCTTGCCTTGGGAGATCTGGAAGAACGTTTCAGTAGTTGCCCCTTTTTGCAGCTTCAGTAAGTGCTGGGGTTTTTCCCCAGACTTGGGTCAAGTTCTGCTTATGGAAGTGCAGTGAACTTTAGAATAGCCATAAAACTAGGGCTTAAGATCTGAAGTTGCTTTTTTAACTGAGCTTTTTGACTGAGTGTATAAGACCCAGAGTTTTTTCTGGCATGATACTTGGAGCTCCAATCAGCACATGCAACAAACTGGTAAAGAAATGAGCTAGCAGTGCTTATAAGTTCTTCTGATAAGAAAAAGATCATCTAGTAAGATCCATTGCCACACAGTTTATCCTATGTATAGTATTCCTCAATGTGAAGGATGGGATATTTGCTGTTAGTGAATGATGAGTAGCATATGACTGCAATATTCATTTAATTCTAAGTAAAAGTTTGGTGTTACATAAAGAAGTCCCCAAGTTACTCTTTGCTTTCCAGAGAGATGTTTTTCCTTTGTTCAAATTAGAAATCACAGTACAGGTGTAACTTTCATATATTAGAAGTCATTATTTCCTCAGTAGTGTGGCTTTTCCATTCATCTGTCATGTTGGAGACAGGCAATTCATCAGGGATGTCTCTCTTCCTGCACTTAACTCTTCTGTCACCTGGGCTCTAGATCAAGGCAGAATAGAGTAGCTCACAAACTGTATTTCCAACCTGCCGTTAATTTAATTCTCCTGCTCTTTGTGAAAGACTTTTAGAAACAGAATTAACATTTTTCACACGGATCTTCAGCACTTTACCATGCAAGTGTCTCTCAATCATTATCCTGTGACAACAACCCTCATTACACAGCCCGGAAATTAAAAGTGCAGAATTATTTCTTCAGGAATGTTTTGGCAGAGGTGGGAATGTGACACACATTTCCTGAAGTTTAGCCTTAATCACTTCTTGTTAACATGGCTACTATTATAAATGATGTATTCTTCTTTCCTTTATGACCAATGGCAGGAAAAAGATCGTTTTCACCTTCCTCTGTTGAAGATGGTGAATATAATATTGTGAAGACTGTTGTGTAGACATTTTTGGCGTGGTGTAAAGGAGAAAGGTAGTTCTTGTGCCTATGGCAGGTATTCTGGCCCTTCTTATTGCCTGGTACAATGCCTTAATAGTTGTGCTGGTAGCTTTGTCTAAACCCACTGGTGTTGCTGTTTGCCCCGTGCTCATAGCTAGGACTCTGCAGAAATGGCTTGGAACCTTCTTGCAGAGAGACCTCAGAGGATCATTAGATACAGCAGTACAGACAAGGACAACTGGGAGCTGAGAAGCAATTGGGTTTACTGGATTTCCTTGGTCTGGTACAAGACAGTGGAAGAGGGGCAGTTCAGAGGTCTGGAAAATCATCAGCGATGTGGAATATCATTCAGGAAATCATTCTGGTGTGGTGTGGCAGGGCAGCAGTCAGGGCAGAGTGCCCCTCTGCACCCAAATGGCTGTATCAATTTTAGAGGTCTTAACACCTTGAGAGCTTATAGATATATCATCTAAAATGTAGGTTAAAGGATAAGGTGTGGAAATCATAGGAAACTGATAGCCGTTGCTTTCAGCTGAAAGCCCAAGATTGTGAATGATTAGAGAGAAGAAAATGACACAAGAAGAAAATTGTCCATGGCAAAGCACCTAGCAAATTATAGATGGAGGAGGGAGGACGAGTAAAAAAAGAAGTTTGAAGAATAATATTGATCCATTCCTTTATGGAAATAATAAAATTGACATGAAACATAGAAGAAAGCTTGGGAAAGAAGTGTGCATTAAAAATCCCTTTGTGTGGAAAAAGCTGGCGAGATCTTTATCTTCAAGGACAATGATGACTCTGTCCTATTAATGACTTAAGTGTATTTAAAGCAGAAGATGCTAAAGCTAGACATTTTACTGTTAAATCCAAACAGCTCTGACAAAACACCCTTGAATGAATTGGCAGAGCTTTCTCTGACTACCGTTGATTTAGAATAAATCTTGGAGCAGAGATGAAGTTCCGAAAGACTGCAAAAAAAAGCAATTATTGTGTTAATATTTACAATTGTTTGCAATTAAGATAATTTACAGGTTTGTCACTCTAGCATTCATCCTGGGGAAACAATGAAATACCTAATGTTGCATAGTTAACGATGCCATTATAATAGATTCACTTGGATTGGAATTAATGGTGAACAGTTCTTATTGAATGAACGTGGGGTTTTAAATTAATTATAAACTTGGTTGGAAAATGTCACAGTGTCAGTGTCATGTATATAAAAAAGTAGCACAAGACATTTTGATTTAGGAGGCTGGAATGGTACTGAATAAACAGCGAGTCTATTAAATGAATAAAAACCTGGCTGATAAAATAAATTGAGACTCATCAGTGTTTTGTCTCTAGGCAGACAAAACATTCTGCTGCTATACTATATCATACTTTATCAGTGACTTGAAAGAAATACAGACTCATTACAGATACCATTTGTTGTTCTTACAAAAGTGAGGGGGAAGAGAGTTGTAAATTCTGAGCGGTAAACTCTCCAAAACAGAATGACCTCAATTACTTAAAAACACATTTTGCAAACAAACAGCCCATCTCAATTCAGCCAGATTGTGGTTGGTTACACCTCGGAGCAAACACTGCAGGCTTTATTTTTGGGAAGTCTTTCACAAAGCCTTGATTAGATTTTGAGACTAGCTGTGGGTGATCAGCAGTACATGGGTCCTGGATGTGACA
Organism: Actenoides lindsayi; assembly: GCA_025331215.1. Classification (NCBI taxonomy): domain Eukaryota; kingdom Metazoa; phylum Chordata; class Aves; order Coraciiformes; family Alcedinidae; genus Actenoides; species Actenoides lindsayi. The sequence continues at coordinate 72,780 of WTSP01026178.1, forward strand.
CGGTGGTTAAAGGATTAGGGTTGGTTTTTTTGATACGTGAACAAAGAAACAGGGTGAAAAGTAGTTTTGTTGTGACTGCACTTGGCACTGACTCATAGATGTGCCGTCAGTAATGCGGGAAAGACTTCATGAACTAGGATCAGAAAACATCCAAGGAGTGGCTCCAATATTAAAGGAGTTCAAGGAACGCTTTGTTGTACTCCTGGTCCCAGCATTGGTTTTGTTGTGTCCTGTGACTCATGGGCACTGCACGAGCAACCCCTGGAACATGGAGAAGAAGCAAAAACTATGCCATTTTTAGGCCTCCCTTCACTGGATAATACATCTTCTTTTGTTTTCTTTTTTTCTTCCAGTCTTTTAATTATCCATTTCTTTATGAGCAGTGAGGATGGAGATGTGTGTCCTAGATGGTGCCATAGCCTTGGCATGGGGCAATTGCAGTGGGTGTAGTGAGCCTCAGGGCAAGGGCACGCAGGACCGAGCACTGCAACGTGCACGGCTCCTTCCCACCCACTGCTTTAAAATAAATGCAGTTAAGGGTTAGGAAGTGGACAGGGAGCCAGCCCTGCCTTCACCTTCCCTCATGCCTGCTTCTGCCTTCGAGCAGCCCTGCTTGCTGCTGGAAGTCTTTCTCTGACCAGCAAGGCAGAGCTCTCGGAGCCTGCCAGAGCAACCAGCCGCATCCCATTGTATTTGAATTTGGGAAAGTGTCATTGTACTTTAGTTTGGGGAAGTGACATCTGTGACCCTGTAAAATACATTGTCATCTCAATTGTTACTGCTCATGCACAACCAAAGGAACTAGCGGTGGTGAATGTGACCACATGGTGCCTGGGAGAGCAAATCCTTCATTACCTTTCAGTCTAATGAAGTCAGCCTTTGTGTTTCTGTGAGCTCTTTTATTCCAGCAGAATGAGAGAATCATCCAATTAACTTTATCAAAGGGCTTTTTTTGCTGAGATTCAGTGGAAGGGCAGGAAGCAAGTGCAGACATCTATCTGGTGTATCATCTCCAATTGTGTTTACTGTCCCGGTCAAGGATGGTGGGAAGTAATTCCTTTGATGTTAGTCACCTTTCAAAATTTTTTTTAAGTGAAGAGGCAAAATAAAGGTCAAATAACTCACTGTTGTAAAATCAAACAGAAATCAAATGCTCCATAAATGTCCTAACTATTGGGAATTGGAGAAAAAAAGGAATGGAGCTCACGGGTGTTTAATAACTTTCACTTAAATTCAGAAGCATTTTGAAAAGCTGTTTAACTTGAGCCCATTTGTATTCCAAACAGTTCAGAGTTTTTTCAGCCTGTTATAAAAAATGAATCTAAATTCATCAGAAACTGAACCAGAGCCACAGATTTTTCAGGGAGAGCATCCTCTGGGGAAGGCTGTGTGCCCATGAAAGGAGCTGTTGGTGAAGCACATTGGCAGGGCAGCAGAGGAGATGTGAAGATGTGCTGGGTCAGGGACACAGGCAGTGCCTGGGTTTCCCTGTCTCCAACACAGCCTCTGCCTGTGCATGGTCAGGGTCTTCTCAGCAGAACTTGTTCATTTTTCTGGGCATGTTGCTTTGTCGGGACACTTGTCTTCCCTGCACTTAAGTGGTCCTTAAATTCCAGGTTGGGAGCAGAAATGGCTTCTTAGAGAGGACTTTATTTGGTAAAACAGAGGGATCAGATTTTCAATACAAAGCATGGGAGAGAAAATGAGAGTGGGAAAATTTCTGCCTGCGAGTGAGAAGAAGCAGGACTGAGATGGATGGTGTGGGGATGATGAGAGACTAGGTCGTGGTGAAGTATGAATAGTTTCGTGTCTTAGCATATTGCATTGGGGAGGCAGGAACAGGATGTCAAGCAGGACTACAGCCCTGGATTTCAGGAGGGCCAACTTTGGCCTTTTCAGGCAATTCCTGGGTGAAATCTCATGGGACAGGGTACTAGAGGGCAGAAGGGCCCATGATAACTGGTTGACAGATGGTCATGGAGATGGTTTGAGCCACTGTCCAGCTGTTTCATTCACTGCTATGGGGTAGTCTGGGACTGATAGGGGGTTTTGTTGGGAATTTGTCATCTAGGAGTTTATCTGTTGAAAATGAAGGTCTGGGTCTGCTGGTGCATCATAGGATGGCTCCGAGCCATTAATGTGTGTGTAGCTAGGAGAAGAGATTAGGAATTGAGGAAGATCCTCTTATCCAGGTGAAATGACAGGGGCAGCTTTCAGGATGCTATTTCTTGCATTGAAATCTTCCAGAGCTGCCTGGCCTGGACCAAGTGCCACACTAGCGCCTCTTGGTTTCATTCAAAGAATTGAACATTAAGTCCGCTAGATGCCAAGCACTGGAAGACATATCTTGTTTTCTTGCTTTATCTTCAACAGTGGCCAGTTCTGGGTGTGTTTTAGAAATCTGCCTAAAATCATTTGATGTACACAACAGAGCAAAGTCTCTCCCTGGTCCCCAGCTGAGAATCCTTTAGTGCTTTGAAGCATGAAAACTGATAGTGGCATAGAGCATTTTAGGATATATTTACTCAGTGCTATTTAAGGTAACTGGTTTAGCCTTGAACAAATGGAGACAGTCACTAGAAACACCACATCAAATGTAGCATGGGGCTCTGCTCAGTTTCTTAACCTCACCAACGAGCCTATCGCCATTGGCTGAGGGTAGGGTTACACTGACAATATTACCAGCAACTAATTTAGCCCTATTCTCTCTGGCATATGGTCAGGAGCTGACATTTCTCTCCACCACAACCAGTTTTAAGGTTTTAGTAGTCCGAGGTTAGGCATAGAGCTCAAAAATCCCGTACGTGTTCTGTGAAAATCCAGCACAGAGAATGTTTTACTGTTGGTTGGTTGGTTTTTTAATTAGGTGAACCGTCTTCATACTAAGAGGAATTTTTCAATCTGTTTGATCAGCCCATATTTATCTATTGGTTTGTATTATACTTGCATTATGGGTTTGGATTCCTTTTCTCCAGAAGTCAAATTGTCCGATCATGGTCACATGAGCCGTAGCACCATGTGCTTTTATTAGGTGTGTTCCATATTTCTGCCCATTCTCACTTTACTGCTTTCCCTGGACCAACACAAACTGGATGTTCAAGGGTTGTTAATGCAAGAAGCCAGGGTACAATGCATTTTTTTTTCTGCTATAGCTCAGCTGGAAGAATAGTTGTCTTTCCAAAGCATGTGGGGGTGTTTTCTGCCTACCTGCCTGGCATAGCTTCAGGAAATGAGTCTAAAAAGCATGAAGAACAGGCTGATGATCCATCTAGCTGTAACCTGCTTGTGGCACCAGTGCTGGAGTCATCACATATCCGAGTCTGCACAGGATGGGGAGGTTTATTCCACAGCAGAGATTCGTCTGCGTTCCCAGCTGGGGCATGAAAATCAGCATTGCCTTGTGACTTTTGTATGCACTGGGATAACTGTTGTCACTGCTGATTTTACTCCTAGAAGCACCTAATCATCTTTTAAAACTCGCAATTAGCCTCAAATAATATTCTAAGAAAGCAATCCTGTTGTAATTCCCAAAGCAAAATCACAGGTATTTATCTGCTTTGATGGTGGGTGTAACCTGCGTGTAATTAACATGTGGAGCGGCTGGGGAAGAATTCAATGTAGTAATTTCCTTTAATTTAGTAGCGTGCACATGTGTATTTAGCAGCGTGCCCCTGGTGCTCCAGCAATTAGCTAATTCCTCTGCCTGGCACGACGGAGAGAAAGCAACTGGTTGTGATTGCAATAAATAAAAACATCCCGCTGCTTCTGCTCAGAATTTGAGACCGATTTGCTTTCACGTCTGACTTGAGTGTACAAGGGAATAATGACTTTCTTTGACAAATTGTTACCTGGCATTTTACATTCCTAGAACTGCTGCAGTGTGTGAGGACACCATGGTCTTTTGAAAGTGTCTCCTATCGGTGTGTCATTATAACCAAACATGCAGGCAAAAGAGTTGAAGTGAGATATTAAGGGTAGCGCCAGAAGGACACCTTTCTCTTAGCTTTACAAATGTCATGGCTTGTCACTTTAGGAAAAATTATAATGAAATTACCATCCTGGAAAGAGTCCTAAATTACAGTAGTAGTGGCAGATTCATAATATGATTAAAATGAGCTTAGAAATACTCTCAGTCCCCGCTTTCAGGCAGTGGATTTGGCAACAAACCTATATCAGTTGCAGTGCAAAAGGAGGTACAGTTGAGCTGCTCGGTTGTTTCCTGGACTGTGTAGTTGTGAAGAGAACAACGTGTAAGTAGTCTCAGATGATTCAAAGATGATACTTCAGTAAAGTTAAGAAGCTTTTATGAAAAAGCTATCACTTTGGGCCTGTTTTATCCATGACAAATATGCAATTTGTGTATTAATTTACTTATAGTGTGGTTATTATTCCAAGTCTCAGTCAAGGGATTGTGCCCTGTTATTCCTGATAAATACTCACCGGGGGACGGTCTGTGTGCCAGAGGACTTGGAATGGGAATGAAGGAGACACAGTCCTCGTGGCAGAGTAGATGTGTAATATGAAATGAGTTTTCAAGCCTGCACACAGAATCCATGGCAGAGCTTGGAGGCAAACCTGAGGCTCAGGCCCCTGCATCAAGCTTGAAACACTATTTTTTTTTTTCTTCTCTGATTGATACTGTCAGAGCATTTGGCACCCAGTGCTTCAGTTAGAATTGATTTAGATTTTCCAAACATTTCCACTTGAGGGCTCCTATAATTCTTCTGCAAAAGGACAAGTATATTTTTGAGATGTTTTTGTCCATGCTGCCAAAAATAAGTGTGCAGGTACTAAAAGCAGTGGTGTGTCCTGACAGGCATCTCTGTGCTGTGCAGAGGAGCACAGTGCAGAGTTCATCGGCTGTCAAGGGCTGTGCCAGCATGTCTCTGTGCCCCTCTTAGTGAACCATACTACTTGTGTCCAGCTCCCGGACCAAGTGCCACTTGCCTTTTAGATTAGAAACCTTCCCAAACGGGAGACCACACTCTCTGCAGACCCTTCTGCAGTACCCATGGAGCAGGACCTGTTCCAGCTCTGTCCCATCCCAAGCGGAAAAAGGAGCTGGTCCAAAGTGCGAGTGCAGGAGACAGAAAGGATTAGAAGTGGGATCCTGTGTTATGGAGAGAGCAGTTATTGGTTATTGTGCTGGTCATACATATTTCTACCAAGTGTTTTGGAGCTGTGGCTAAGCATTATTTTGATAAGGGAGTTAATTGCACGTGTGTTTTAAACTGAGCTGACCATTTCTAGCCGGATTCATACACACAAACCATTCACTGACCCAAAGGAGGGTGTACATACCTATGAGGCTTCCTCTCATCTCTGCTTTCATCTAAGTCAGCCTAACAAAAGGTGCTGCTTTTCCCTACAATGACTCTGGTGGCAACAGTGTGCCCATACCTAACTAGACTGACACACATCAGCTGGCATCTTCACAGGTAGAAGTTGCTGTCTGCTCCATACCTCCTGGTTTGTGTTGTGTAATTGGGAGGAGAGGAGCAGGCGTGCAAAGGGCTTGGAACACAGCAGCACACCGTGCCTGTGGGCACAGACACTGTGGCCTTTGCTTATGTGTTCCCTGGAGACCCGAAACCCGCTGCTGCCTTTTGCCAAGAACAGAGCCCTTCATTCCTGAGCAATGGTCCCAGCTAAAAAAGCAGCCTCGTGCCCACAGAAATACTTTGTGCATCCAGAAGGAAATAAACTCCACATATAGCCCAGGCACAGGCAAATCCCACAGAGGTTTGGGGTCAGCTTCAGTTAATTGTATGTGGGGATAATTTAATCTTTGCTCCTTTTTGTTTGTTTGCTTTTTTTCTGCATTTCCTCCCCCCCTCCACCAGGCAAACCCGCACAGTGCAGCACTGTGTTGAGCACAGATATTCAGGCTAGCTGGAAAACCAGCACGGGTCCCAGAAGGGAGTTGGAAAGGTCATACCCAAGCTTGAGGCTGGGGTAATTAGCAGGAACGTCACCACTCTAAAATGGTTTCTCTATTTTGGGAGTGGAGTTTCAATCCCACCATCCCACTTGTGGCCGTGGCTGGCATCTCGGAGACCTGTCAGGCGCTTGGGAACTTGTGTGCTGGGCTGTGTCACCTCACGTGATGGAGATGTGAAGTACTGTAGATGGGTGCTTAAGTTTAGGAAGCAGACTTAGGGATCCTGCGTCTCCTTAATCGCGATGATTCATTGCCAGTCATCTTCCAGTTGCCCGGGTGAAGGAAGAGGGATGTGTGGCCAATAAAAGCAGTAAAGCAAATACTGTATTGTATGTGCAATAATAAAACGTCTGTGCACACGCTGAAGGTTTTTTTTGTGAAATCCAGGGCATCTTTCAGAGCGAGGGGCAGCACAGAGCCCAGTGAGGTGGCACAGATGCATCTGCCTGTTGGTGCGGGCAGACTCTGGGGAAGGTGAGGTCTGGCTAATACACCACCCAAACAGACAGCAGTTGACAGTGTTCAGAAATCCTGGTGGCCTGAGCTGTAGTGAATTAATGGTGATTTTTCTTTTTTCTTCCTGTTTCTTTCCTCCTCAGGTGGAAGACAGCTACTCCACCGGCAGTCCTTCAAAAGGCATTTTCTCCAAAGGGCTCCAGAACAGACCTTCCAGCCCCGTTTCTGCCCCTGTGAGATCCAAACATAGCCCTGGCTCACCCAAAACAGTGTTTCCCTTCCCCTACCAGGAGTCTCCCCCACGCTCCCCACGCCGAATGAGCTTCAGTGGGATCTTCAGGTCCTCCTCCAAAGAGTCCTCCCCCAATTCTAACCCGTCTACCTCTCCTGGGGGCATCAAGTTTTTCTCCAGATCAAGAAAAAGTAAGAAATTGCTCATGTTATTTCAGGAAGATACACGGTACCTCTGGGCTTGGCCCATTCTTTACCTGCGGTAGTGAAGTAAGTGCAGATGAGGCATGTGCTAATTGTTCGTTATCGCTTTCACTGACCGTGTGTTTTGGGTTTCTGACGTGCTGACCATTAGGGTATAAATTCTGCAGGGCCACGGACACCAGTGTAGGGGCCGAGGAGGGAAGCCACACTCCAAAGCTTTGCTTAGGAACCCTCTGTCCCTGTTAGCGGGAGTTTTCTGGGTGGTTTCACTGGGGCTGGTTGAATGTCGGCACCAGGGCTCAAGAACAGCTGGAGATATTCAGGAGGTTTGTGCTGGAGGTGGGCACGGGAAGGATGGCATCTCAGGAACTAAGAGACTTGTTTTTGTAGACTCTATAGAGAAATGTAGCTGGTTTTTGTTAATTGATATTTCTTTGCCCTATTGTAGGAGGGGGAAGAGACCTTTACTGAACAGAAGTAAATGATATGTGTTTCCATTCAAATGACCATTAAGGGAGAGTTTGAATTCCTCTGCCAGAATATGAAAGATGTCATAGACCTCCATGGTTCAGCACTTGCCTGCTTTATATCAGGCACAAATTTTACCTTTTTCAGCAGCTGATGGGGTAACGCACCATTGAGACTCAGAAATGAGCAGAATTGAGAACAGGCTTTGATTTTAAAACTTTCTTGCTGAATAAATGTTCTTAGTGCTGGTCTGCAACCCAAACCTGGTCTACTCAAGGGGTTGGTGGCTGTAGGAAGGGAACAGAGTCACAGGGGAAAGATAGGAATGAATTCTTGCCACTGAGGGTGCTGGATTGTCAGACCACAATAATGATAAATTGTTGGCAAATCTTCTGTGACAATGTAGGTACAATTAGAGATGTGTATACCTACTTTGGCTATATGTTTCCTGCAGTGAACTGATAGCTTTCAGTGACTTTTAGATAGTACAGAAGGAGCCTTCTGTTTTCTTTATCAGAATTTCCCTTAAAAACATTGGCTTTAATCAGAACAAGTCATTTCATAGTGACTTTTGTGCACAAGAACACAACTATACAAACCCATATAGGTGTTTTTCTTTGTTTCTCAGAAGTTCTGCTGCAGCTTAATTGAAATGGCACCTTCTCCAGTCCTTGCCTCTCTCTAAAACACCTTCAGGAGATTGAAATGAGGAGCCAGTGTTTCTGAAAGACTCCAAGGATACTCCAGACATCATTTCTATTCAAGGACATTTGTTCTTCTCTGCTTGAAGTTCAAGTACACTTTTTATTTTTATGCTCCCCTCTTTTTCAAGCTTCACAATATTTAAAGTCCATTTAAGCTCTTTTTGCTAGTCCACCTACGTTTAAATATTGCATAGTCAATATGCTGCTGATTGAGTACCTAGAGAAGGGCTCTCTGCTGCATGAATAACAGCAATATCCACTGCATTGCAAAGCCTTCTTGTGAATTTTTAGTCAAGTTCTCCAAGCAAACAGCACTGCTTAAGACTTAGCTACGTACAACAGAATATTAAATAAAGGAATCTTCCAGTAGTCAGCAAAATCCTTTTGATAAGGTCACATCACTGTTGCAGGAACAGGCTTGGAACGAGGCCGCTCTATTTTTGTGCTAAAAGAAGATACCCATGACCCTGATGCTCCAGAGGGGGTTGCAGGAATTGCTCTGGTCTTGGGTGTTTGTGGTCTTTTGTTCTTAAGGCAGGAGGGACAGCCTCTTGGAAAGGGTGTGATGATTAAAATTGGCATTTAAAGTGGTAACTCTTCCAATTCTTCAGCCTTTAGCAAAACAGAACCTGCTTTACCATGTGAATTCATGCTGTTTAGCTCTCTTAGAGAGACTAATGCAGATACATACCCACCAGTACCACATTCAAATAGACCTTATTCAGAATGTGCTAAAGAAGGGCCAGTAATGAATTACACTCTTAAGGTTTATTTAGTTAAAATTTATTGAACTTGATTTAACAAAACCTGTTGTTTTACGTGGTTTTTCACAAGCAAAACTTTTGCATTCTGCTACTTTGCAAATGAAGAATAACCCTGTGTATTACAAAACATTAATTGGTTACATCCCACTCAAAACAAAATCTCTGTGGCTTGAACAGCATTTCCTGAGTGAAAAGAATTCTCAGATGCTTCTCAGAGCAGATATCTTAGACCTTTGCACAGATGCTGTGCTGCAGGACTCTGAGAAGAGCTAACCCAGCATGTGGCTCCACGTTTCTGAAGATGCATGAATGCTTCACTGCTCAACAGTGTCACAGCCTCCGTGATTAAAATCCCATCTTCTCAAGCAGCTGGGGATACTTGTGTTAAAAGTGAATGGGACTTCGGTTCCTTTAGCAGTTCTGAAACTGAGTACATGGAAATTAGAGGGACTTGCCGTGCTTGCCTGCCTTCACAGCCCTGATGGTGCTGCCTTAATGGTACTACAGTGAAAATTAATACTGTTTTGCTGGGCTGCACCAGGAGGAGCATCACCAGCAGGTCAAGGGAAGTCATCCTTCTCTGTTCAGTACTGGTGAGACACATCTGCAGTGCTGGGTCCAGTTCTGAGCTCCCTAGTATAAGAAAGACAGGGGTGTACTGGTCCAGCAAAGGGCCACTGCAGTGGTCGGGGCTGGGATACATGGTATAGGGGAAAGAAAAAGGAGGGAGGAGAAGCCCTCTTTACTGTTTTCAGTTACCTAATGGCATTATGGAGAAGGCAGTGCCAGGCACCTTAGGGTTGCCCAGTAAAAGGAAACTTCACGCAGGTGGAAGAAAAACATTCTTGATGTGAGTGATATGGCATCAGAGCAGGGGTCCAGAGGGGCTGTGAAATTGCTGTCCTTGCAGGATTTAATAAGTCAGCTGGACAAGGCACTGAGCAGCCCAATTTGAAGCTGAAGCCCTGCTTTGAGCAGGGGTTGGACCAGAGACCTCCAGAGGTCCCTGCTAGCCATGGCTCTTCTGGGAAACTCTGCACTGGAGCCTTCCCTTTGGGTTTATAACAAACATGTTTTATCCAGGTAATATTCCATTAAAAAAAAAAGTGCTGGATAAAAGTTCACAGGGGTTTGGGGTTTTTTTGTCCCCCAATTCATGCAAAATGAGTCTGTGCTGCACTCCTTTCCCTATCATCATGGAGCAGTATGTGGGGGAAGTATACACAGTGTTTGTTTTAAATACCATACCCCATCTTCCCTCCACTTCCTCCTCCCACGCATTGTTCAAAACACAGACTAACCTGTTACTCTGCATATTCCTTGTTTTTCTTGGAAGGAACTTCTTCCTAGCTTGTTTTCATTTGAAAGGGTATGTGTGGTATTTGCAGCACTTGCTTTCCCATGTAGTTGCTCTTTTCCCAGCCAAGTTATTTTGCCTTTTGAACATATGCAGTTTAGGAAGGGCATTAATGATTAAGGTAGGATGATATTAAGACAGAAAGTGATTTGCAGACATGAGGCTTAAAACATTTCCCACTTAAGTCTGGGAGTTTAAAGCTTTTGCTCCTCGTTAGTGTTGTTTCACTTGTTTTGGCCATAGCCAAAAGTTCATCTTTGTGTCATTTTCCCTTCGGTTGCCCCACTTCAGCAGCTGGTCGTAACCCCATGGGTCTGATCTGACAAAGGATTTGCCTTGCAAGGAGAAATACCTTTTCACAGTGTGTGTTTGGCTGCCAGCCACTTCAGGTATGCATCTTCAAAACTGCTGGTTGGGCTTTCATGTCCAGCATTTGAAGTACTATGAAAAGTGACTTCAGAATTGGTGTTGTGGAACTGCTTTCCAGTTTGTCTTAGGTTTGCTCACAACTGTATGAAATGCCCTCACGAGGATCAGCTCAGGACCTGATGCTCTAAGACGTTTTGGAGTCTTGTCTGCGCAGGGAGTGCAGTTCTCTCATGTACATGTTTGCCTGAGCAGGTATAATGCCAAGAGAAAGAAGAAGTGGCACAAATTTCCTCTCAATACAGCAAACTGAGGTGATTCAAAGTAAATTCAGGAGAATGACCTGCACTGGGAGAAAGTGTAGTTTGGATTACGTTTTTCTTGCATGAGCTCTCCCTTCAGAGCCAACACATATACAAATAAATGAGGAGAGCTTTGTTTTACTGAGTGGAAATTAAGGGAGCCACCCCTGCAGATCGACTAAAATCAAGTACCCTGAGTATTTTATTAAACGTAGATGGTTGTATGAAACAAGTCATTAAAATATAGTTTTTTTCCATGGGGCCAAATGCCTCCTTTGAAGGACAGCAGGACATTTTCCAGTCCTGCTTCCCCTTCCAAAACCATCAGTTCAAGTAGCAGCAATATTCCTGACACAGTGATGGTACAGTCAGTTTTAACAGCAAAGGAAATCAATTAAAAGGATTCCATTGACCTAAAGATTTGGACTGTGGTAGATGGCATCGAAACTGAATTCAGAATTAAAGGTTGTTTACAGAGCTTTGAATCAAAAGCTATGCAGCTTTCCAACACCTTGAAACTGGTGGTCAGATTTGAAGAGCAGTGAATTTGTGCTGTGTTTGAGGAAGGAAATGTTTTTCAACGTAAAGTTTTCATTTTCTGTCTTCTCTTAGCAATTTTTCTCCTTCTGAAATTCAGTACTCTTAACTGTGGTGCCTAAAATAATCCATACGGAGTGTTCCTGGTGGTTCCAAGAATAAAGGACCAGATAGTATTTTTTCAGAGGACTGTGAGATGCAATACAGAAAGGTTTTCATTTATTTTATTCATTCTAATAATTTATTTTTCTGAGAATGTCTTGTGGTCAGACTCTGCCCTCTGTAAGAAAATCTTATGACTTTACTAATTTTTACCCATAGATGGAGCAAGTAGCTCTCGTTTGCTACAGCCCAGGGAAGAAATGAGGAAAACCCTGCAAGAGTTACGTGTTACCACATTCAGCCCATTGCACTTAACACCATGAGATGGGATGTCCCCCCTATTGCCAGCTGCTGGAGTATATGTTTGGGTTTTAATTTGCTAAATTGATAAATTCATCCCATAGTCTTGGACCCTCCCATCCTTAAGACCACAACTGTAGAGATCCATCAATTATAACCTGCACGGGGACATCAGATAGCCAAGGTCACTTCCATCTTCAGTTTTTCATCTGTGTTCACAGTCCACCTGCCTTCTGAATGGGCAGGTGAGTGGGATGCCAGAGGGAAAGGCCACGAGGCAGCTTTGGTTTCTGGCTGTGACTACCCTTGCCATGCAGGATGAGGGGAGCTGGGGAAGGATGGGGCTGCTTGGTCCAGGTTCACCATGACAGGGTGGCATAGGCTCTTCCACCATCATCCCGTAAAACCTAGGAAAGGAGCAGACTAGGAAAGGAACAGAGTCATTTGTCTTGCTTTATTTCCCAGTACCACCGTGCAAAAACATCTAAGCATAATTTTTCAGGCTTACCTTGCCCACCGAGGCAGACACGGCATGACACTGTTCATTTTAGTCTTGTCTACAGTAGAAAAATGACTTTTTGCAGACAACATGTGTCAGCATGGCTGCAGCCAAGCTGGGGCTGCATACAGTTTCACATGGCCAAAACCCAGTCACGTTCAGCGCTGTTTCTCCTGCCAGGTACCGACATCTGCTGTCAGCAGCAGATGATTTTTCTGGATAAAACGTGGCTGTGGTGATTAGTGTTAGTTTATTTGCAGATATCTTTCCATGTGCTTCCCATTTCACCTTAGTTTCCCATGGTCAATGTTATCTGCATAGGTAGGAGTATATCCCATATGCTTTTATATTCTTTATCTCACTCTTTCTAGGCAAGAAGGATGTTTCAGACCATCTTCAGTTTGTTAATGATTTAGATGCAATGATACACAAAAAAAAAGGCACATTTTTTCAGTCTGTCTTTCACCAATAGGTTATGGGGCAAACCTACGACCAAATTCATTCCATCTTCATCTCTTTGCTGAGGTTTAAACTATGGAACGTGATATAAATGATCAGACAACCAAGTTGTTATTTCTTGTGATGTGTAGACAAGACTTTGCTTTTATATTTGCTCTTCTAGAGACTGCTGCTGGCATGCAGGGGAAATTGGAACTGCAGCTTGAACACCTCTAAAGCTTGGTGAACCCTGGTGGCCTTTCACTGCTGGTCGTCTTTGTGTCCTTCAATAAAAGAGGTCTGCAGGGCAGTGCTCATGTTCAGGTGACTTTGTTCCCCCACAGGTAGTAATGTAAGCAACAGTAAAGTTAAAGAGGGAGTTTTGAAGTCTCAAGCTGTCTAATCACAGAAAATCATCTGGAAATAAGTTGCAAGAGATTATTTTTTTTTGTGGTTGTGTTGTGTTTTGTTTTGGTGGGGTTTTTTTTCTACTGTCTGTAGTTTAGAAATCCAGGAATACAAATAGGAGCAGATTTTTAAGCATATTTATGTGTCTATTTTCCCTTTAGATTAATCATTTCAGACTTTGGTCCCTGAGCAAGTATTTCATTTTAAGTGCTAGAGAAATCCTGTTTATTTTAGTAGTTTCGTTCACACATTTAATGTTAAGTACACTGCTTTATCTGAATCTTAGTGAATGCTTGTCATGATGGCATTGGAAATGCATTGTGCATCCACGCTCTTTTGATATGTGGTTTGAGTCTGAAGTGTTATTATTCACTTAAGGTATCAGATCCAAGCTTTACAGATATCTTGGGTTCTTAGCTTCTTAAATAAAGTCCATGGAGAATGCCTCAAAAGTGGGCTGACTAAAAATGATAAATGTTGAATCAGTCATTTTTCTGATCTGGAAAAATATGGAATGAAAAAAAAAAACCTAATCACAAGGTCAAAAAATACATGGTTTGGGGAATATAGTCTGTGGGGCACAATAAGTAAAGTACAGTCAAATGCCAGGCTCAGTCCAGCAGCTTAAGCAGCCCTTTTTGGGTCAGTGTGAGTTCTGACTGAGCTTGCACTGAATGGAAAATATTATTTTAAAGAAAGAAAAAAACCCAACAAACAACATAATCATGATAATAAATCGCTGTGCATTGTGAGGGTCACTGGGATGAGGTATTGATCACTTTTGTGTCTCAGTTTATGGGCTTTGTGGAAACGAGCTTTTGCTTTATGCAGCCTTTGGGACTGCGAATGCATCTTGAAGGAGAGCCCCGGTCATAACCATTGATTAGATTGAGTGGGTTTTAAAGACTTCACACGGATTCTGTTACTTGCCTGCACATATTGCTAGATTTGTTCCCTGGTTTCACTTGTATGTTTTGTTTTCCCAGTGACTGTAAAGCCAACTGAGGTAACGTGCTTCTGAGAGCACCCTTGCAGAAAAGGGCTTGGGGGTGTTGGTGGATGAAAAGCTGGACATGAGCCGGCACCAGAAAGCTGTCAGAATTGGCTGTCCAGAAAGCCAATGACATCCTGGGCTGCATCAAAAGCAATGCGGACAGCAAGTTGAAGGAGGGGGTTCTGCCCTTCTTCTCTGGGGAGACCTCACCTGGAGCACTGCGTTCAGCTCTGGCACCCCCAGAGTAAGAAGGACATAGACCTACTCGAGTGGGTTGAGGAGTTCTGTGAAGATGATCAGAGGGCTGGAGCACTTCCCCTGTAAGGACAGACTGAGAGAGTTGGGGTTGTTTAGCCTGGAGAAGAGAAGGCTCTGAGGAGACCTTATAGTGACCTTCCAGTACTTAAAGGGGGCCTACAGGAAAGATGGGGAGGGACTCTTCATCTCAGGGAGTGTAGTGGTAGGACCAGGGGTAACAATTTCAAACTGAGAGGGTAGATTTTAGATTAGATATAAGGAATAAATTCTTTACTGTGAGGGTGGTGAGGCACTGGAACAAGTTGCCCAGGGAAGTTGTGGATGCTCCATCCCTGGTGGTGTTCCAGGCCAGACTGGATGGAGCTTTGAGCAATCTGGTCCAGTGGGAGGTGGCCCTGCCCATGGCAGGGGGTTTGGAACTAGATGATCTTTAAGGTCCCTTCCAACCCAAACCATTCTGTGATGATTCCCATTTTTTTGGGAAGCACACATGGGCAGACACTGCAGTCTTGCAGCTCAGCTTGTGCATCTCATGAGCTTCCAGCATCTGCTTTAGAGTCAGGTCACTTTCAGCAGTCACTGGCAGAGCCATGAACTGCACAAGGAGAGACTGTGGCATCTCTTTTGATTCAGTCAGGGCTTGGAGCACCTTGCAGGAACTTGTGTAGTGATCATCCAACTGCAGAGTCGACATTGGCCCATTTGGTATATAGACCAAACTGAAATGCCAGTTGGTTGTTACTGGGATGAGGAGATGTGGAAAATATCTTTTAGTATAAACCTCTGCATGGTGCCAGGTTTAGGCTTTTTTTTCCCCATCCCCATCCTAACAACTATCAGTCTGATTTTGGAGGTCTAGCAAGAAGCCTTTCTGTACATGCAGTACGACAGAGGTGGGGCAATGGTGTGATACCAACGTTATCTTCATGTCAGGGATCTAATTCTTGTACTTCTGAGTCTGTGTAGTGGAGCTAAGTCTTGCCACACTGCTCTCCACGACTAAACTAAGCTCACGTTTCCTTTCTCAAAGCAAATGAGAACAAAGATGCCACTTTTTAAAATTAATTGGTTTAGGATTTTCTAGCCTAGTGAGTTAATTGATTTGGGGTTTATTGTGCTTAAAATAATGAACACATCAGCTGTAGGAGGCTAGAAGTCATGTTCTCAGTTTAAATTAGAAAGAGGACAGGGAAGGTCTTCCAGTCATGTCAGAAAACGGGTCTTGGGTCTAATTTTTGGATGCTGACCTATGAATAGTTCCCATCCTTCAGATTCTTTAAAGAAATTTGCTAATACATGTATTGGAAGCTCCTAACTGTTACTGCAGGTGCTTTGATAATCCAGCAAAACTTCAGACAAGCTTCCCTGGCACAGTGTGGGACATTCTGAGTGAAGAGGACCCAATTCAGGGTCCTAAAAGCATTTTATTACTCACAGACACACACACGTGTGTTAACTGGAAGTCTGTGCTCCCCAAAGCCAGCACTGTTTTTGGATTTGCAGGATAGGGGTTGTAAGCTTCTCATGAGCCCCATCTGTGCTGTGCCAGGTGGTGTATGAAGTGGGTTGTGCAGCTAAGTGGGTCTATGTAGATGCTCTACAAAGTCAAGTGCAAAGGATGGGGCAGAGATGAGGATTCACAGCAGGTACAGTGTGAAGCTGTGGGAAGCAAAAATGTCGTAGTTAATGTAATTTTCAGAGTAATGTCCTGAAAAGAGACTTTTCTGAAGGGAAGACTTTAGTCTGTAGAGTCACCTGTGTGCTACTAGCAATAATATGTAACTGGTAATCTCCCCAGATTACTTTCTCTTGGTCCACTTTCTGGGGTTAGAGTTTGTGATCTAGCTAAACCAGCGTATCTACAGAGCAGTGGTGGAAAGCTCCACGTGTCAGGAACTAACTCATTTACAACAATCCCAAAACCATCAGTGGTGGTTGACAAACAACAAACCTAAAACCAGCACTGAGCTTACACAGGTCCCCGTGCCTGGGATCTGTAGGAGGCAGCAACAGACTTAACCACTCTCCCCTCCCACCAGGGATGGCTGATTCTAGCATGGGACACTGTTTAATGAAATCTAAATTTTCTTATTTCATCTTTAAAGGAAAAAAAAAAAAAGGGTTGTGAATTGTTTGGGGGGGGTCTGTTGTTTGTGGGGTTTGGGTTTTTTTTTAAGGAATTATTTTCTTTCTCTATAGGCTTCTTGCTGTGCCCTTTTCTGTCACAGCTCACTCGGTGTTTAAAGACTCTTCGATTATAGGAAATATTAATCTGTGCGTATTTGATATGCGACACAAGTGCTCAGAATCTTTGAAGATCAACCATCCAAACAACTTGATCTCTTAGATAACTTATTTTGCAGCTTGCCTTGGGGTTCCTCTAAGCACACGTTACTGGTAGGTAACTGCAGTGGTTTGCAACAGGATTTCTTTGTAGTTTGCTCCTCGCAGCATCTCCTGCTGCTTTCTACTCCCAGAGCCTGAAATGCAAGTGTCGCTTTGAAAGCCCCGTGTGGGTGGGTGACACAGGACTGCGGTGACAAGTGTGTGAGGGTAGCTGTGCCAGGCACGGCACCTCCCTGGCAGCTCCTCTATGGCTGTGAAACATAGGTGCCCTCCTGGGGACATCCTGCTGCTTCTCCTTGGCTCTGTTGAGAGGCTGGGATTGCCTTGCCTTCCTGGAGGTGCTTTGGTTCAGGTTTTGAGCAGGACCCTTTATTATGCTTGCTTTTTTTAAAATTTTTTTTTAAATTTATTGCTTGTAAACCCATTCAAACGGTGGGGGCTAAAAGCATCCCTCCCTCCAACCTGTGTAACAGCATGAATTTCAGCAGTTGTTCAGGAAAACAGCTTCTCCTCTCCATGTCCCGGGAGGGTTTACCATTGCCCTCGGGTCAGGATATGGCCCTCACAGAATGGTAGGGGTTTGAAAGGGACCTCTGGAGATCATCTCGTCCAACCCCCCTGCTAAAGCAGGTCACCCAGGATCACATCCACAGTCTCTCTAGAGGAGACTCCACAACCTCTCAGGGCAGCCTCAATATCAAAGTAGACATTTAATTGCATTGACAAATGCACAGACCCTAACACAGTTAATTTTTGGCTGCAGAAGGCCTGTGTAGGTCAGCCATTAATCATATGTTCTTCAACAAATCCTGTTGTTTGGGGATCCTGAGCATTTCATTTCAGGGTCACGGTG
Source organism: Actenoides lindsayi (assembly GCA_025331215.1). Lineage (NCBI taxonomy): Eukaryota > Metazoa > Chordata > Aves > Coraciiformes > Alcedinidae > Actenoides > Actenoides lindsayi. The sequence continues at coordinate 90,308 of WTSP01026178.1, forward strand.
AATCTATCTTCTTCATCGCCTGCCTGAGCTGGGCAGAAGGTTTGGTGTCAGATTTGTTCGCTTAACCTCAGGATAAGGTTTCCATAGCTCTTCATGCTCACGGCCTTCCCACAGAGCTGGTTAACGATGAGAAAACAGCACTTGGCAACCTGAGCTGTAGCTACGACAGGATGATGCTGTCTGCACTTATGTGGTTGCTCCAATTCCTCTTGCACACCGACACGTCCCCCTGTAGCTCCAAGCAGCCAGAGGCCAAACCTGCCTTTATTCCATGCAAAATGAAAATGTGCATCTAAATACTACAAAGGTCAACACTTTCTGGGGACAAAGTGAAAGAATTTGACATGAGTTAATGCTCAATACTGGAGTGAGAGTAGCTACAGGTGGCAAATAGTGCCTGAGTTATTTATTTTGTGCTTAGCATCTTTATGAAGTGCCCCTCTCCTTAGTGTTCGCTAGAGAGGGGGTGAGCTTGGCCATGTTAGGTCCACCTTGAAGGATTTCTGAAAGATTATAAGCACAAATGGTGGTTGAAGCATCTTGCCAGATGATAAAAATGGGCTTTGGGCATAGGAGTCCTCAGTGAGGCAGCTTTGGCCTCAACCTGTTCAGGAAAGTGAACCTCAAAAAATGAATCGGCATGAACATTTATATGAGTGGTTAGCTTGATTTATTTTTTTTCATCTTTTAGATGAAAAAAATTATTGCTCCTGTCGGTGAAGCTTATTAAAAAATGTGGCTTCTACCAATGAGAAGATAAAATTCTTCTGCATTATGTGTATTTAAACACATCTGATTTCCTACATCTGACTTTCTTAGAGTGACCCAGGGCAAGATTTGACCATTGGATTCTGAACACAGTGGAACAATTTCCAGACTTGAGTGCCTGAAAGTAAGTCTAAATCCTTGTTGAGCCAGCTAACTTGAGGAAAAAAAAAAAAAAAAAAGACCTTCTTAACAAAAAAACCCCTCAAACAAAACAAAAACAGATATGCAAAAAAAAAAGATAAAAAAGGAACTATTTTGGCTAATTTCTGCCATATTTGCTTCTCACCCCTGGGAAGGTGGCGAACCGTTAGGAACAGTTTCCTACGTGGGGATTTAAGTTTTACTGTGTTGGATTTTGTCCTTCAAAGCCAGAGGAAAGCCCTGACTTCCAGTACAATCAAAGGCACTCTCATTGACAAAAGCCTAATTATGACCCTTCCCTCCTCAAAAACGTAAACAGTGAGTAATGAGGATTATCACTGATCTGACATCTTGTACGGTCGCTGGCATTCGCGGAAATCTTTCAAGCAAGTGGTGGGGATTAGCGCAAACCAGTTTGTACAGCTGTCTAGATTTTGTTGAATCAGGAGCCCAGTCTGCAGAAAAATATGTGGATTATCAGCAAATTCTTACTAGCGGTAAGGGGAGGGAGGCAGGGAGAGATGTTCTGACTTTAGAGAAATGGCCAAAGCCATGGCCGTGGGCTAACAGACAGGGGCTTTGTCGCTGTAGTTAGGAACATTTTTGTTGTACCCTGGTTTTCGTGGTTGTCAAAATAAAGATGAGATTTAGCATTTTTCTTAATTACATTGATGTATTTAATCAACAGCCATCGCTTTGGTATTCCTTTGTGATGGGCTGTGCTTCCTTCAATTTTGCTTAACCAAAGTGGACTCCTGCTCTGGTATTATCCAGAGCATTGGGGTGAAAAATGTGTAAAAAAACTACTGGAATAATAATAATAATAATATAAAAAGTTAGCACATCTTGTTTCTGCATGTTATATGGAACATCTCCCTGCAACTATAGTAGCATACATCCATGCAGTCAGATAAATCCTGAAAGACAAGAGCCCTCTGGGCTTTGTGCTGGTGGTGTGGAGCTTCTGTGAAAGGGAGATGTCATCAGGCAGGTTTCTGCCCCATGGTGATGTTTCACTTTCTCCCTTTAACCACAGAGTTTAGGGGTGATGGAGGTGAAATCTCACATGTTTTCTTTAAGGAAGTATTCCCTAGTGGAGACTTAAGGATGGTGACTGCTTTGGGATTGTCTCCAACATCAGAAGATGGTGCTGGAGGAGCATGTGGCCATTACAGAGAGGGAAATTTGGGGTAAGGCACCTCATTACGTGTGGCTGTGGCAGGGGCTGGAGGGGCTCTGGGTGGCTGAAGTCACCTTGGTGGCCCAGGAGATGTGCAGCACCAGGAGTCCACAAGTTAGAGGAGAAGGGGAGTGAAAATCCTTGGGAAACTGACCTTCGGTCAGCTCTTGTTCCAACTGCAGTTTCTTGGCATGGGTTTTGTTATTAAAGACATGTCACTACAATTAAATCACATTAACGTCAAACAAGCTGCTGATGAGCGCTGATCAGAAGTCATGCTGCTGTTAAACTGCCCTATCATTTTGGGATGAGCTTTGAGACAGAGTGTCTGGAGCTTTGTCTGGAGTAGGTGGAGGCCACGGCATCAATCCCAGGAAGCCTCCATAGCCTCTCTGGAAAGCCAGGGCGGGGACAAGAGCGAACGTGGAAGAGGAGCTTACAAAGCAGTCAGCTGTGCTGCAGAATGGGAAATGTAAATCTGCTGTGTGCAGCTGCTTCCCTGGGAGCCCAGCTACAAACCCAGGGAGCAGGAACACCAACAGAGCACGGGTCTGTGCCCGAGAGAGCCAAGAGAGGGTCCAGCTGCCCTGGGCTGGGCTGAGGGTGCTGCCTGTGTTTGGAAAAGAAATTTGGAGAGCGTGATTCTCGGGATTCGCACCGTCACTTTCGCTCCTTTATTGCATTTTGTGGTTATGAAGAGGTGTGCACCTGGGAGGGGGTGAGTTTTTCCTCATATGTGTGTTCAGTGTGAGCTTCCTGGCGCTGCCTCCACACAGCTCCTGCATCTTCATCCCAGTGCTCTTGCGGGTCCCGGCCACAAGAGGCTCGATGAAGGCAACAGCGAAAGGTATTGCTACAAAATGAGCCTGCCGATTCATTTCCACCCTTCTTTCCACTGCCTATCACTTTGTCTGTTCCAGTTTTAAAGTTGTAAAGAAGAGACCTGGTATTTTTAAGGGCTGCTTTCTGCTTCAAGCTCTCCATCTGTTTTTCGACAGCATCAATAGTTTTTCAATGTATTTTTTTCTACCAGTGGTTAAATTGCAAGATTGGGAGTGCTACAACAGAAAAGTGTCTTCTCCTCCCTGCAGAGCTGTTGAAACCATCACAGTGTTCAAAATATCATGTCTGCTACAGCTGTGATGAGATGGGAAAGAAGATTATGCTGCTTTGTGCTCAGCATCAGTTGGAAGGAGTTAGAAGGTTCTGGTACGTTTTGTTGCGTTCAGGATTTATTTACTCTCTTGATGTGAGTGAGAACTAGCCTCTGCACCACTGACCACAACCCTCTGAACTCTGTTGTGTAGCCAGTTGTCAGTCCCACTCGCTGACCACTCATCTAACCCAGTCTTCCTGAGCTTGCCTATGAGGATGTTATGGGAGACTGCACAAGGGCTCTGTGGGAATGAGGCCCTGATACTTGGGATGGAATTGTTGAAAGAGAGAGTTGGCTGCTTGCATGTTCAAAGCCTGTGACATTATGAAGTAAATAAAACAAGTGGCACTAAAGAAAGTACCCAAACATCATGTCATTTCCTTTGGAAAATAATCCCACAGGGTGCTGAAATCTGCTGCTGTGGAGCACCGGGATAACTGTGCATCATTCCTCACTTGGGAACCAGGGCAGGGACCAGACTGGAAAAATGATCTGCAGTGGATGTTTTTACTTCTCTGTCATCTCGCTGCCAAGAAGAGAAGTTTAGGGCTGTATTTTGTATATGTGCTTTGGTCCTGTTTCTCTTTCTGCCTGAAGCTTTCTCTCAAGTCCTTCCAAATTCTTTACCATAAAAGATAATAAAACACTACAGCACTTCACTAAATGGCATCCAGAACTGTTCCTTCAAACACTAAGGCATAATTCAGATTGGGAGCAGGTCAGCAGAAACTGGGGAAAATTTGCTTCCCCTCAGAGCAGCTGGATTTTTGCCATCAGTGCAAACCTAGAATCCACCCACTCTAACGAAATATTAGCAGGTACTTAATAATGCTCTTTTTTTCCCCGAGACTCCACAGATACCTACCAGTAATGATTTATTGTGAGCATGGCATGAAAAGCAGTGGTAAGTCTTGCTGCCTTCTGCTTTGGAGGTCACAGAGAGACAGCTGAGTGAACCTCAGCAGTGGCAAATGCATAAAATACTGTCACTGAGCCACGGTAAAGAAGGAGCCAAGTCTTAATCACATAAACAGATTCTCATATACTTTCCCCATACTATTTTATAAAGTGCTTATGTAACTGAAAAGATTAACCTTGGAAAAAAGAAGTCTAGAAAAAAATAGTTTTATGGCTTCTTATTTATGGCTTTACTACAGTCGATGAATTAGTTTGCATTTTACAAAGGCCAAAAGTGGGGGAAGAGAGAGAGGAGAAGGGATCTGAATAAGGGAAGATATTTGCAGGGCTCTCAGAATATAAAAGAAAAAGTAAAATCCCGAGGAGTTGCCGCTGTCAAATGCAGATGTGCAGGCAAATCCCAGACTGGAGCAGGACTCAGTATCCAGGCAACGTCAACTTTTTTTTTTAACGCTACTGCCAGCCCCACTGACAGCTTTTGCCACTTTCTGATCACATTAAGAAAAGAAAATGCCTGACGTCACTAAAATTCTTAGAAATTTGTTTCTCTTTCCTCCAGCAGCTGTGAGACTCCAGAATGCGCTGCACACGTTCATCTTGCACAAATTCAGAGGTGGGGGAAAAAACCTTTGATGAGTCAGTTTGTGGCTAGAAAGGTGTGTGGTTGCCTGTTTCTCTCTAAACCTGGCCCTTCCTTTCCCCCAAAGTTTCTTACCCTCCCTTGGCCATGGATGCTTGCCGTGCATTGGGCAATCGATCCTATTTGATTAAGGCATTTATAAGCAAAATCTGCAGGATTAGAGGAGCCCTTTGCTGTGCTAAGAAAGCCTCCACCTCTCCTTTCCTACTTCGTTTTGAATGGCACAAAAGCCATGCTAAACTAAACGAGGTTAGGAACTTCATTAATATGCTAATAATGTTAATAATGAAGGGAAGAAGCCCTTGGATTTTCAGTCTTACAGGGGTAAGGTGGGACCTGTGAGCACAGAATACATACAACTAGATGGGCTCGGCACTGCAAGGCTGTAGGGACTGTGCTACAGGGTTGGTAAAGAAAGAACACTGGTTTGCTGTGTCCACTTACTGAAATGCAAGTATTTTTCTGTGCTGGAAGTGTTATTACAGGGAAGCTGAACCTTTCCTGGAGGCTAAGAAGTTAAAACTGTGTTGAGGAGCCAGCCTCATTCTTTGCTGTGAACCAACACAGGGAGCACTGAGCACTCCCCAGCCCAGGCTGAATGGTTTGTGCTCTTGGAGCAAAAGAAAAACCATCTTTCAGATGGGGAAGTGCCTTGTGATGATGCCACATGGAGATACATGGAACTTCCCAATCGTTAAGGTCAAGTACTGTGAAAATCGAGTAGAAGTTGTTGCTAAACGTGAGCATGTTTATCTCACTGCTCACTAAGTAGCTGAGCCTATTAACAAGAGATGCAGGGGGAGCTGCTAAGCTGCAGAAAGTCTTTTGGACTCTGCTGGTGCCCAAAGCCTTCCCTCCCATGCCAGATTTGTGCGGGCTGTGATGTGGCAAGCTTGTCTGGGCAGGGAGGGCAAAGACTGGGGCAGGAGTGTTTCCCTCCACTCCCAGCTCCTTCAGAGCTTCATGTGTGACCCTGAGCAGATTTTGTCTGTGTTTTGGTGACGTTTCATTAATTACTCTAGTTCAAGAGTGTGAATTTTGTAGCAGGTGACTGTAAATAGGGAGGGCTGAAGGGTGCAGAGGGAACTTGAAGGGAGTGATTTAGGTTGGTGATGCTGAGGGCCGTGGCTTAAACGGCAGAACAACCATCCTTGTCAGTTCTGTCCTTGATGCAGGAGCTCATATTAAGTTTTTTAACATGTTTTGCAGGGAAAGAACCACTGGAAAACTAATATAAAGACTTCTTGAGAAGCTCAGTTTTGCTGTCAATGAGCCTGGTTTTTGCTTCTGAGGCCAGTGGGAGTTCGGTCTCTTGTGCCAAGGGTTTATGTCTCTGCCTTGTGCTTGCATTGCCCCACTCTGAGCAATTCCTGAAGACATGGGGATTTTGCCTTTGAACACAGAGGCTTCTAATGAACACAGGCAGCAAATAAACACGGAAGGAAAGCCAGAAACCTGTGGTCATTGTAAAGATCTACTTCGTCTGCTGTAGGTTTTTGTTTTCTTTAAGATTTGTAATTATGTTCCTGGTTAATAAGGGTAGAAAAGGGTTTGGTCTACATGTGAGAGTCTTCCAGTGCAGTAACACACAGGATCTGAAGATGGTTTTTCATCTGAAGCTCTCATAGAGATGACGTTGAGTTATCCCTGGTCACGCAGTTGCCCTGTAGCAGGGCTGAGAATAAAACCAAAGTCTATTAACTTGATACTCAGCCCCATTTCAATGTTCTTCCTCCCTTCCTCTGCCCTATTGGTAGCTTACTATGACTGGAAACAACCTGCCTGGTTTACAGGAGTACGTAGCATGGAGCAGTAACTACTTTTCATGTCTGTTAGCACAGAGGTTTTGATATTTTTTGCTCCAGTGACATGCTTGCAAATAAGATGACTGTCAGACTTGCTAGGCCTTGTTGCTAGCTGCCAAGGTGGTGACAGTGTCTTTTTTTTTTTTTTCCACAAATAGGTGTAATGTTATAATAACAAAAGCATTCAGTCTGGAACACTGGTAGGTTTTTACAGGCTGATTTGGACAACCTTGACTCTGAGAGCCAGAATTTCACCAGGCTGCATTGTGGAAAGCTCACAGAGCTGTGTCAGAAACATGCCCCTGAAAGCAGAGACATCTGAGTGAAGGACTGAGGATGTAGGAAGCTTCTGGGGCTTTGTGCTGTTGAATATATCCAGAGCTCTGTAACCATAACATCAAGCTTTTGCTTTGATTCTCGGTGTGGAACTTAAACTGATTAATGATGTTAGAGCTACTTGATAGAGTGCTTTCTACTTTTAAGCACTGAAACCACTGCAAGATGCTGATCTTTGAAAAGATTTAGGAATCTGGTCATCTGTGATACTGTTTTATATCGAATAACTTTACAAGGTCAACTAGTACTGTGATTGGCCCAATGCATTGCTAAGGTAAGTCACCACTAAAAGACATTTCATGGTTCCAGAAGCCTCTCCTCAGTTTGAGGCTTGAGATGTTTTAAGGAAGGCACCAGGGAAAGATACTGGCTGCAAATTGTTGTCCTGAGAACGTTGTCAAGCTGGGATGTGCCTGAGTGCTGGTACCTGCCCTCTGACTCACGAGGGCATCCTAAAACCTAAATAACCAAGGAAGTGTTGCACAAGGAGTTACTGTGATGTTGCCTCTTCCCCACTCTGTCTCTGGCTTTCAAGCAGACCCTCCAGGGACACAGCTGACAGCCTTTCAGTCTCTTCCTTTATCATTAGCTGTTCTGAAAAGGTTTCGGACTTTTTTTTTTTCTTTTCTGTCAGGTATTGTGTGTGCAGATTGGCAGGGTTGGCTTTTCCAGGAATATTCTCTTGCTGCCTTGTAGCTCCCAGGTTTCCAACCCTTCTGTTGTCTAGGCATAAAGACTCAAAAAGTGTTCTCTAGTTCTTGTCTGCACTGGTCCCAGCCACCCCACCGAGATTTTTCGCACAGACTCAAATATAACAACTCTGAACTTTATAGTGCTTAGTGTTTTCACTTGCACAATGAATGAACGGGAATCTTTTTACCACTCAAGCCATCCCACACCATCCTTCGATTCACTCCCATCACAGGCTTGTGGCTCCAGCAGTCCAAGCAGCTTCCCAGCTGGATGCCATGGATGGGTTTTTTCCAAGTTACCTGTCTGCCAGTTCCATGAATTGTATCATCAGGAAATGGGAAATATTTGGTTTAGGATGGCTTCTGGCTCATTGTAAGCACTAGAACAATGCCAGATTTCCCTTGCATGTCTACTGTTTTGGTCTTTGTCCCTTCTGTACCCTGGCAGGTTGCTAAGGTACCTCTGTTACGATCTCAGTAAACTGCAGGGTCTGTCTCTCTCAATGTTCTTCCATCTCTTGAAAAGCCAATTAAGTTGCTTTTGCTAACAAAATTGTTGTTTGAGCTGGGTGCAAAAAAATCTCAAACCTCCCTCTCAAAACCAAAAAAAAAAACCAAGCCAATTTGGAAAGAGAAAACAGAAAGATTTTGAATGATTTCTCTTCCAGACCTCATGTATGTGATAATGAGTGTTTCCTCCTCTGTACTCCCATCTGCTCTGGTAGATCTTCTGTAGTCTGGGCAACTAATTCTAGTAATCTCGTTGGAGCTGAGACAGCCACCTCACGCACGCAGTGTGAACAATATGTCATGTTCTTGCAAAGGAAGGAGTGGAGCCACTGAGTCCAACAGACCCCCCCCGACTCGTTCTGTTCCTCACGGGCCTCGTGCCAACCTACGGCATGGGGACTTGGGGTAAGGCACTCTGCAAAGAAGCTGCAAACCACGGTGCTTACATCCCTTCTGCTGGAGGTGAAAAGGTGCTGTATGAGACTGAGCTGGTGATGGTTCCTGAGCTGGTGATATTGGGAAGTTAACAGAGCTGGTTTGCTAGCTATTCAATTATTATGACGTTAATGTTTGCAAAGGACTTGAGTTTATTGTTTGTTTGCAACTAACAATGCTTCGGAATCATTAATTCATAGGAAAAGCAAGGGTAGAAAAGATAGATCTTGCAGGGTTGTTTTTTTTTTGTACTTTATTTTTTCTTTTAAATCCCTTGTATTGTTTCTTAACTACCAGATGAAGGTCTGCTGCATTTGCTAGGGGTGGACAAAGAGACGGGGGGAGCTGGCTGTGATCAGAGAGGCTGTGCAGGGGCTGGATTTCAGTGCAGTCCCTGCCTGCACACAGTGGATTCCTCCCTTTCTCTGATAATCCCCTTGCTGCAGCAATCCCACTGGCAATGACAATGCAGCGTTGGGTGATCCTTTAGGAATTTCCCCTCTTGGCACTAGGCCTATGTTTAGTTCATCGGATTGGGATCTAGTCCTTAGCTGTTCATGTAAAAATACTGTGGGTGACTACAGTAAGTAGTTAAAGCCCTTCCTATGGATACCCTGCCAAGTCGTTAGGATTGTGTGTGCTCTGAGTTTGGATTCAGCGAGCAATTCATCTTAACACCGATCTGATGCTACAAGACTCCACTTTCACTGTCAACAAAGCCACATTTGCAATAGCTCGTGGAAAATGTCCATTCTGTGTGAACACCTGCATTAAATACCCCTATAGGTAACATAAACGTACGCTTCCAGCTCTCCTGCACCATCCCAGCAGCTAAGAGCAGGAGAGGCACGTAGCTGCAAACTCCTTTGCCCTTGAAGTTCAGAGTTCACAGGGAACAGTTCCTTCCTCTGGAAGCTGCTGCTCTCTTGCAGCTGAACCAAATGAAGTCCCTCGTTTCATCACCCAAGAGCAGGAGTGGAGTCAGTGGAGGTGCTGGAGCCAGGAATGAGAAGCTTCTCGAGAGTTAGCTAAGCATTTAGCTTTCAAGGTGTGGTTCAATTTTCTCTCCAGTCAGCCTTTCTGTGTTGTCCCACATGTCTAATAGGATGCTGCTGAGCACTGTCTCTAATTTTATGTGTGTAACATATATAGCACATATGTCTTTATGATATCCACTGTGGCATAGGAAGGGGTCATTTGTGGGATGACTGTCAACCCCAGCATTGCACTATCAGCATTTTTTATTGTTAGGGAACACTTAAGATTATTTTCAACCAAAAATAGCAGATAATAATAATAATACCAAGCCAGGAAAAGAGCCTGTCTGTTGTCTTATTTTGAGCATAAGCAAATTTCTTGGCTTTGGCCATCAGATTCATCTGCTTATTGTGGGGAGAAGAGGGTTACAGAACTTGAAATTACTGAGATCTCATCATCCTGCCTAGATATTAGGATGAGGGCAGTGTTTCCAACGTGCATGTTTGTCACTAAAGTTCTACTTCGTGCTAACTGTGGCAGCATGAATGTTAAAGCTGCAGTAAATGTGTGTGGAGCTGTTAGGTGCCACATACCAATGCTCCTATGACCTTACGAATTCCAAATGTATGGCTGTGCAACGAAGGATGCTCGCTGGGTTTATATAGGGCCGACATCCAAGGACAGCTGAGTATTGGTGCGAACCGCTGCTAATTCAGTGAGTTTTCCCCTTCTCTCCAGATAAATCTCCTGAGGCAGAATCAGTGGAGGACTGTGTTTTGTGGCGTCGTGGTGCTCTGGTTTTTAGTCTCTTGTGTTTCAGGGTGTTCACTATGTAATAGTGGTATGAATTTCACTCTTCAGATACTTGCCATGCCTAATGTATTGCTTTCTTGGAGTAATTTCTGGCTTTATTCACTTGGTGTCATTCACTTGCTTGACCCATTCAGTGCTGGTTGAAAGACTTTTATTTCGACTGAAGGAGATATTTTGTTCAGCTCTACAATCAATGCTCATTTTAACTTTAACATCATTTAATCTGTTCCAATCCTGCATGAGAAGTGAGGAAGTGGGAAAGAAAGAAGAACAAGAAGAGGACGAATATGAGATTTGTGATGTTCCAGTGAATCCTGTCTCCTGCTCAAGGTTTTATGAATGAATAGGGTTAGGCTTGATCAAAGCAAGAAGAAAGAGAAGGAAGAAGAGATGAGAAATACACAAGAGGAAAAATTATTCTAAGGAACTTTATTGCCTATGCTATTTTTTTGGTAAAAGTTACTGCTGAGGTGTTTTCGTTTAGCTGAGAACTGGTAAAATTTTAGGAGTGGTGTTGTCACATCAGACATCCTGTACTTGCTGGATCAAATACTGTTTTGCTGGTTTGAGCACAGCCAGATTGCAGTGTCTCACATTGCGAACTAAAATTGCTAAAGAAGTGAGTGCTGGAAACATATGCACCACACTTTATTAGTAGGACGTGGGGAAATGATAAAATTATCATCGATCCCAGTTTATCAGTCTTTTGGGTAGGTGCTCTGAGCTCGAAATAAAGTGGTTTTCTTACTAGAAATCACCAGTATGCCAACACTACCATTGCTGTTACTCCTGTTCCTGCTGGTTCATATTATAAACTCTGGAAAGGTAGGATAGAAAAACATCACAAGGATGCCAGGATGTAATTTATAGGTAATTTACCAAGAGTTCTGGGGAATCTAGTGTGCACCTTTGGGGACTGCTAAAAAGAAGTAAAATTAAACTTCCAGATTTTTCAAAACCAATTTAGTGCCAGCCTGATAGTTTCAGTGATTGAAATATTTCTTAATTCACAGTGAAAGCAGCATGTAGTAGTATAAAAAGAAGGGGACAAGGACAAAAACTCATTACAGTGAAACACTTGGTTATGATTATAGGAAGTAATTGAACCCAGCTTGGAGCCATAAACTTGCAGTTCTTTTATGGGGTGTGAGCTGGACTTGGACCAGATGGAGAAAGTGGTAGTTTGTGTTTCCCTTTGAAAACGCTCCGTGCAACCAGCCTGCAAATGGTGTTCGGGCAAAAGAGGCTTTTTGTTGTTGTGCATTGCATCACTTGAAGTCTTCAGAGGGTTTTTTTTTAGAGCAAAGACCACTTTTACATACTTATTTGCACTTTATTTTGAAGTGTTTTCCAGGTTTTCTTTTCATACGAAGTACGGCTGCAGTTAAAATCAGTCTGGAGTTGCGAGGCTTGTAAGCACATCCTGCCACCACTGCCAGGGATAGAAGATGTTTAATTTTGCCAACATCTGTTTAAAGATTGAATTTAAAAGATAAAATCGGAAAAATTCCAGTTCAGGGAAACTTTTAAGAACTGGGCAGAGAAACGTGATCCGTGTAGAAATGCAAACGTGACTTATGTTTTACCTGTCTGAGGGGGGATCTGAACTTTGTTTCTTTGAATAATGACAAAACCAGAGGGAATTTTGAGCAAGGAACAAGGAAAAGGAAATAGTCGGTTTTGCTGATTTGCAGTCAAAAGCCAGTTGAAGTGCTAATTGTCACTAAGGGGATACATATCCTTTTTAGCCTTCCTGTTTTATGCGAAATAAGCTCTTAAATTTCAAGGAGGAAAGTATTGGTTTTTTTCCATTTTCACACCAGAACAAACTCTGATAGGACTGACTGGTCCCCGTCACTTGCCTCGCACCCTGCTGCTCTATTTGTAGAGCAGGTTAAAGCTCCTATTAAAAAGGCAAAGGAGGAAATGGTACAAAATATGAGTATTTAAAGTATTTTCACCACAGCACAGAAATTACACCTCCATGAGATGGGTGAATCGGTTTGTATTTCACAACTCTTGACGTCTGGGTCAGACAGGATGCTGTGATGGCATTTTTCTTGTTTCCTATCTGGTGACCCCATCTGAACATTCAACCCCCATTTCTGCCTCACAGAACAAATCTTCACATTGCATCCAGTTATGTCTGTGCCTAAAGAGTCATGTTAAATTACGTGTGTGTGCAAAAGGTGGGTTTATGCTGAGAGACAGAGAACCGAAAAGCAAGAAGCATGAAGAAGAGGGAACCCAGCCATAGATGGAGCTTTTTTGGGTTGGATAAGAGATGACTCCTGTCAGGAGACTCCTTTCCTTATGTGGCTCTGTGAATTAGTGGAAAATGTAGCAGATGAAGGTTTGTCTGTTCTACTTTGTGTGCTCCAGCCTCCATTTTATTAAAAAATCCAGGTGGTTTAAGGGGATGGGAGGACTGGGGTGAGCAGGGGAGGATATTGCTGGGTGGGTTGGGCACACAGGCAACTGATGGATAAAGGCAAGAATTGGTTTAGGGGAGATGTCCACAAGATGTGGGTCTGTTTTCAGCTCTAGAGCCTTTTTTAGGCTCTTCTGGGAACTTGACACTAGGTTATCAAAGTAAAACTGTCAGAGAAATGGGTGAAATGGGGCAAGAGAGTGGTGGGGCTGGAGGCAGGTTGGCAAGTTGTCAGTGCAGAAACTGCTCTAAGGCCAAGAAATGGCTCAGGTTGGGCCAGTTTAGCAGATACAGCAGGACTAGGGAAGCATTTCACACGTTTGTGTTGTTTGTTCCTTCCCCCCCTAATACTTTTATTAAGCTGCCCAATGCTTCATACCTCTCAGAGTGAGCCTGCGTATGGTTTTTGGAAGGGGTTTTTGTTATCTTTATACAGCTCAAGAAACATAATATGCTATAACTGATTTGGGAGACTTTAAAGTAGCTTGACAAGAGTCCATTTCATGGTTGTTTGGAAGGGATTTGTGTTTTAAATCTCCAGAACATAGATGGCCCCAAAGGAGCTATTTGAAGCTCAGCTTTTTATTAGCAGTTTTCTAAGATCCTTCCACTGAAATAATTAAGAAGATGTAGTATCTGGTGTAAATGTGCTAGTATCTGATAGACCATTAGCTGTGGGAGACAAAATGATCATACTCAAAGCTCTTAGTGCTTTTTTTAAAATCAAATTACTGTGAAAGTCAGTTGTTAAACAGCATTGTTTTGTTTTCTGGTAGCTCTGTGTAGAAACATTAGGGTCTCGCTGCTTTCCTTAATAAGGGGAAATGAGCCCTCCTGGTGCAATGGCTTGAAAGGGTCATCAGCCACTATTTATCCTTGGCCTCTATTAAAAAGAGGGCTGTTTCTGTGCTGAAGCAATACCAATTCTAATCTCATTAAAAAGGGTTTCTGATGACATGAAGTCATTCTCAGTAGTCCTTTGGCCTCTTAAAAATGAGGAATGCTCTTCTAAGGAGGAAAAACTCGAGGTCCAGATCGCATTGGTGTTGCAGGAAGAGCTTCTTGTGTCTTTGGCCAAGCAAAGACTGGAAATGGAATGGGATAACTGTCTTCCAATATGTCAAGGGCTGCTCCAGAGCAGAAGGAACAATCTGCTCTCCATGTGAATAAGAGAAGCAGCAGTCAGCTTAAATTGCTGCAAGGAAGATGAGGTTTTGCTATTGGGGAGCTGGTTTCAAATGGGAAGGACTGTGAACACCATTGCTCTCGTGGAAGTGGGTTGAGAGCTGGGCCATGAAATGCACTTATGAGGAGAGCCAGATCTTGTCCCACCATGGCTACTGTCTCAGTCACAGTGGCATGAGCATGGCAGAATGAAGGGAGGGAACAGTGATGACAAAGCTTACGGAGTTAAATGTGGTGGTCACGCAAGGCCAGGTGGGGTGTGAAGAGCTTGATGCTTCCTACAACGGCATTAAAGCAAATATTTAAGTAACACTGACGCTTTCCCTTGCCAATCCCTCAACACTTCTCCTTTCTCTGCCTGCTTCTCCTCTCTGCTGGGTGAACAGTGAGCCTCAAGGGAGGGCCAGGAGAATGGTCTCTCTGAAAGCACTGTGCTGACAGGCTCTTTCATGCAAAAGATTATTAATTGGTGAAAGGCACTGGGATCTTCACTTGCAAAGCTGCAGTGGGGCCTCAAAGATGTGATAAAAGAAGGAGGACAAATCAGGAGGGGAAAGGCTGGGAACAGCCTGAAATTCATTATTGTGGTTCCTACTTGGATACCAGTGGGAGCCTTGTCTGCAAGGTAATTAAGCATCTTATTAATAATTTGGTAATTTTGGTTGCTAGGTAGAACAAAGGTACCCTCTATACTGTCTTCTTCCACATTCTCCATAGGGTAGACTGAGGGAAGTCCCTGGTAGCTGGGGATGTCAGAGGAACCTGCTGTCATCTCTGCACCTTCTCTGGGGGTCCCCAAAGTCCTGGGACATCCTTGTATTGATGCCTTGGAGTCCACCACTTTTCTGAAAGACCAGAGCTTGTAAGGAACCTGTGTTGATAAAAGTCCTTTCTGCAGTATTCATGGCTGTGTTTTCTTTTCCTTTCTAATGATATGAAGTCACAGGAGCAATTGTGAGTGGAAAGCAAAGGGCATGCTTCTTAGTAGAGGAAAAAAGGTGATATCACCTTTAATTCCTCATAGGAATTAAAAAGATAAGACTCTCATTACTCAATTAGGGTTTGATTTTTAAAAGATCTCAAGTGTCAGGTTCCAGTGATGTCCAGAGGAAAGGCTGGTGCTCTCTGACTTAAAGAAAAAAAAAGCCTTTGATTTAACAGAATGTCTGCTGTACTCTTAGGGAGGTTGGGTAGGTTGGCTGCAATAATTTGACCGTGCCTTGGTTCGTGCTTGCACCCCTTTCCAGCTGCTCAAGACCTAGTCCACCCTTTCCTAAAATAGATGCTTCTAAATGTACGGACTCAGAGCCTAACATAATAGACCCTGGCCATCTGGGATGAGCAACAGCCTGCTGAATGCTTGTCTCATTGAAAAGACCACGAGGTGGATTTCAATTGTGTTACAAACAGCTGGCCCGGGTGCCTCTGGCTTTGCAGACAGCAAATTTGAATGGAGCAATCTATGCAGATCCTACAGATCTGCGTAGCACGGGGAGGGCACATCGCTAGAGAACGTCCAGCCCATCGCTCCAGCTGCGGTTTCCAGAAAGCATCAGCCTTCTTTTTATGAATTGGCAGAAGCTCGTTCCCTTTAATCCATTAGTCATTAGCTGTGGAGGGCCGGGCGTTTCGGAGTTCATCGGCAGGCAGCTGGGCTACGCTGTCGCTGCGAAGACCCAGCGCACATGAATCAAAATAGTTGGGTGATGTCATGTCACGGTGTGAGCGTGCCCGGGACGCTCGCTGCCAGGAATTGTCTGTCCAGGGGTGGTTTCCTTTTACAGCCTTTTTAAAGAGTCATCATGCCGAGCTGCACATGACGATTCCCTTCAAGAGGGCTCGTGGCTCCTTTGCAGAGTTAGTTTTTTTCCAAGGAGGGAGTTTATCGGGCCGTTCCTGACCTTTTCCGCATGAGCTGATCCACTGGGAAACGTTGCTTCGGTGTCCGAGGCTTCTGCCTGCTGACAGATAAGAGCTCCGTGGCTGCAAGCTGGGCAGACTTTGAACTTCTCCCCGTGTCCACAGATACTTGCAGGCAAGTCACTCTGTGCTGGAACTAAGACTGGAAGTGCCTGGTGTGCAAGGTTTGGCAGCCTCCTGCGGAACGGCTCTCCACGAAGACCCCAACCAAGCACCTCGGAGCTGAACCACCAGCAAGGTGGACTTTTTTCTTCAGCCACGCAGTCTTCCTGGAACTTTTATTTTCTCAGACCTGGACATTGGGTGTAAGCGACACCTTGCCTTGCCCCTCGTGTTGCTTTTTGTCTTCAGTCCCGGGCATGACCGACAGCTGCTGCCGCGCGAGTGCATGTTGCAGCTCATGAAGCGGTTTGGCAGCTTTAGATGG